>PVIW01003270.1:0-175731 GCA_004026585.1 Noctilio leporinus | reverse complement strand
AAGATTTTCAATTTAAAAAAGTAACAGCAAATAAACTGGGATCATTCAAAAAATGTCTGTATAATTGCATGCCACAAGGCACCGTATGTGTATTTCAGCAATTATGTGCACTTTGGTTCTGATCCATTCACAATAGAACTGATTATGGTCTCAGAATCATGAAGATTAGTAATTAGCAATAGCAGTCATACAAGTAGATAAGCTTCTTTATTCCTTTTGAGTTAGCTGCCTTGATGTTGCTTTTTTTTTTTTTTTCCCCTGTACTTCCATAATATGTCCTTAGGTACTCTATGCCTTGGCATGCATTAGAAGATCTCCTAAAAGCAACCTTGATGTTATCAATTTAACTATGTTCTAGGGGGCATGTCTATTAAAGTTATTATCTATACAAGGAACAGAGAAATGGTAGATTGAGACTATTACCTGATTCAAAGGGTCTACTACCAAAAGTATCATTGCCTAAACTAACTGAATGATACCTATAAATCATCCTGAAGTGGCAAATAATGTTCTCCTCACTCTATACTTCTTGTTTACATTTGTTGATGGATTATTCATCTCTTCTTCCTCTCCCTATCAAGTTTATGTTTATCTCTGCTCACCCATGATTCTCCCATTTAAGGATGGATAGGGGAATTAGATGAAAGCCAGGAAGTCAACATTGAAACATCTAAATGACTCTGGTGAGGAGATGTGTATGATAGGTAATGGGGGAACCTGATATATTTTCCAGGACATTTTAGGTATTCATAGATAATAACTGGAGAGTGAATTTTCCAAATTTAGAGACATATCACAATCAAAAGTGTGATGCAGTTGATGGTAATATAAGCAATGTCTGGAAAAAGTTTCTACATAGGCTGAATTGAAGAAGACCCACATAGTTTTAGAAGCTCAAGAAAATCCCTCAGGCCACCCAATAAATGTCCCATCTGTTTACTGATGCCTAAAATTACATAGCAAGAGTTTCATTTCTTAGCCCCAAGCATTTGATTCCTGTTTAAATGCAAATCTCGGGCATGGCAATGTTCACAGTTGCTGCTATCCCAGAAGAAAAAAAGAAGAGTTTCAGAGACGTTTTTTAAAGCAGATTTGGAAAAGGAGAGATATGAGACCACTGGACTGTAGAAAGGGATGGGACAGCACAACCTTAAGGGATAAAGGCTGGGAAGGGGTGAGGAAAGGGAATAAAAAATATAATGCAAAAATGTAACAGGCAGCATGTGAAAAAAACCTTACTATCTTTTCTAGATTTGGAAGTTGGTATTGCTCCTTAGGAAAATGCTCCCCTTACTAATTTATATCCTCAGCATAAAGTATTAGAGAACTCGATGTATGTATGTCCTTGAAAATATGTAACTAACTAGGGTACAGGTAGAAGTCATGAACAAATTGTTCAATGACCTTCGAGTCAGTGAAAAATGCTTTCTTATGAAACATATTTAGTCTTGTTTAGGTTGAAATCAGTGATAAAACATCTAAAAGACACTAAATCAATCTTAGTAAGATTTTTTAAATTATAGTAATTTTTCTATCTTAATTTTATTTCTGCTGCTTCCCAAAACTCTGACAAATCAAGAAAATATATGTAATGACTGAATTAAAGAAAGTGCTTTTTTAAGTGAGAAAAGTTATTTTTATAATCATCTATTTGTTCAACTAGGTTTGTATAGAGCTACTGAAATATACTAAAATCAATAGGATGTATCTATTTGGGTATAGTTTAGGAAAATGATGAGAATTAATTGAGGAAACAACAAAAATATATACTTTATATTCCACATTCTAACCAAGTTCTCACCAACTTGTCTCAAACTTTTTTTTTATGATTTTTTAAATGAAAAGTCACTGCTATGTCTTTACACAGAAAATAAAGTGGCCAATGTAAGCAGGAGGTAGTATCTTGTCATGTCAATTTCAACAACTCAGCTTTATATTGTATCTTGAAGCAGCTAAATTCCAAAAATGTGGAGAAAGTCCAGTTTTATGCCCTTTGTTTAAAAGGGATGAGAACTGAGCCAGAGGGTATGAGTGGTATAAACCAGAGATGCCCACTAACGCAAGCCTTTCATGTGACTTCTGAATTCCCTATACAGTAAATATTTTACCACAGCATTCTGCCCTGTTGAATACAGTAAATAAGTGTAAGATTGTAGTTACTGGTGACTTGCAAAACATCCATGTATTTACACTTTTATGAAACTCACAGATAAACTAGTGGAAATTTCTAGAGGAATAATCCAGAACAAAGGATGAAACTTTCGATTTGTATTAACTGCTCAGGAAATTGAGGTCCAAAGAGATCAAGAAGCCAAATTTCATTACATTAGTCAATAGTTAAGTTGGAACTAGCACCATAAACTTTTGTTAAATTAACCTTAAAGTGTGGCCTTTTTAGAAGCAAAGCATGAAGAAAAGAACATGTGACATAGATATGGAGAATTGGTGAAGTACCAGAGTTCTGACGACAGACCTTAATTGGTATTTATAGGTAAAGAAATCATGTGAAGGAGTGAGTAGCTTTAAGGAAAATGAAAATTTTTAATTTAATGAAATCATAGAGCAAGTTTGAATAGATAGCTCCAATGGTGTCTCTCTCTATCCAAGAGACATCAGGGATGTAGGGAAGGAAAAATACTTTTTCTTTATCCTTTTAGGTTTGAGGCTGACACCTCCCTTTAATAACAACAGATTAACAGGAGAAAACAAATGGAAGTTTAATAACATGTACACCTTTTATAGGCATCAGAGATATCAGGAAAACCTAGTAACTCCCCATATGGTCCAAGCACCATCTTAAATACTATCTCTAGCTGATGACAAAAGAGTATATTGAGAAGAGGGGAGCCCATTATGGGAGCTTATCAGGAAAAGCACATTAAATAGGGGTAAGATTATTAAGAAGATTTAAGTTTTTGCCTTCTCTCTTGATGAGTTTCTAGAGATTTACTCATCCCATTTGTCCGGCTACAAAGAGGATAATGCTCTTACAGAATAAGATTTTCATATAAAAATGTAAATGTCCCTTATAAAAGAGTAACTTTTACTTGGCTTTCAGAGCAACTCCTATTTCTGCTATTTCTTGAAAATAGCCTAAAATTAATCCTTATGTTTAAGAGACCCACCTGGGGTGGCAAATGCTGCTCACCTTCAAGGTACAAAGAGGGTGAATCTCAGAAGGGGCATTGCCAGTGAAGAAAGTCACTAAGAGTAAAAATGAATGAAGAGGAACATTAGAATGAATTCCAACTTTAAAATTTAGCCTCCAAATGGCCCTGCCATAAGTGACGAACAAGTTGAAATAAACCTAATGAAATAAGCTCTGAGTTTGCACAACACAATACTAAACTCTGGCCCTAATGTTTTAATTAATGATATTACATGTAATGTATTGAAAGTAAAAAAAGTAATACAGGAATTGGCATGAGGACTGTGTATTAAACAAAATCCTTTAATCTCACATTCTAAATCCGGGGCTTTGGAATTTAAACTTACTTGCTTCCCCATTCTATATAATGAATAGAGAACAGTTCAACTAATAATAATGTGGGATTGACAAACTCATAAATACTAGGTTTTCAGTCTGCTTACTTGGAAGAAAGCACAAATGCAAAGCTATTGTTGTTCAAAGGAAATAATATTTGCATTTGTTCCAGATATGTATTTGTGTATAGGAAACATCCAGTTTCTTTTCTATATTTTTTTTTAGTTCAGAAGATAACAACCTACAAATGCAGTAAGTCACTCCTCAAAACGTACTTGCTTCCACTTTGACAACAGGTCCTTGAACTATGAAAATTCTATAAACTTGTCAATTTGTTCTTAGAACCAATTCTAAAATGAATTGGTTGGAAGCACAGATGTGAAATATTCAAACACGGAACTGAATCCAAAACTATTACAGCAATCATTTTCATTTTGCCAGATTCAGCTGACCGCTTCTGATGACTTTATGCTTCTCCCTGCTCTGATTCTAATACATAACAATGAGAGTCAATAATTAGCTATCTTGATACAAACTTTTATACCAATTGCCTTGAATTTGTATTATTAAATACCATTCTCATGACTGAGAATGACCATGACTTTCAATCAGCAGCAATGATGCCTACCTATATTTCCAACTATCTTCTTCCCTTCTTCCTCATATACTTCCTGCATCATTCCTTCTCCAAGCATCCTATTCTACTTTTCAGATATGCCTTTCTTCCTGTTTTATTGCCTATTTTTTAACCTATCATTAACATAGCTCACCTAGAACACCCTTTCTTTCTATTATATTAATTCCTATAAGTCTTTGAAAGTTCCCTCAAAATATCTTCTCAGGAAAACCTGCTTAGAGAATGTTTTCTCTAAGCAGACAGTATATGATTTTCTCTCCACAGTTCTGTCCTAACACCAATCAAAACATGTAGCAATTACTTATTAGTTTGATTGTAAACTGCTAAGGCACCAATAGAGTTCAGTTAAATCTTTTTTAAATAAATTAATGAAAATGGCAGAAAGTCAAATGTTAAAGTAGTCCAAAGTATCATAATACTTTAATAAATTGAAAGTAAAATTGCCACATGATAATATGCATCTTCCAGAGGACTATGAACCCTTGGAGGACACCCAGCAAACCCAATACTCAAAATACAGAATGTATAAATAATCAATTAGTGAATGTAATCACATGTTTTATTAGATATAACACCATTAATACTACCAACAGTGCTATAGAAGATGAGCCCTATTTCCCTCCTACCTTGTCTAGTGAATTAATTTCAAAACTCTTCTCAATATTGCTATCAATTTCCCATTTGATAAATATAGCTCTACAAATCTTATACCTGAAAGTGGTTTTGATTTTTGACACTGTACCTTCACTAAAAACATTTTGAACCAAAATTTTTAAGTGCTTTTAAGAAATAGAACTAGGAAACTTTGTATCAAGCTATTTTCTATGCAATTATTGAATACATTCATCCATTTTTTAAATTTAATTTTGTTGTTTTATTACATCTATCCCCTTTTTCCTCCCCTTTGTCTCCTTCCCCAACCATCCTCTCCCGCTCCAAAGTCAATTCCACTTGTTGTCCATGTCCATGGTTTTTCCATGCAAGGTCCTTCACTAAACTGCTCCCCTTCTTTGCCTCCTCCTCCTGCCTTCCCCCTCCCCTCTGCCCACTGAAGGTCTATTCATTGCATTCATGTTTCTGGTTCTGTTTTGCTTATTTGTTTGTTTTGTTCATTATTATCCTGAAATGGGTAAGATCATATGGTATTTGTCTTTCATTGACTGGCTTATTTCATAAGCATAGTATTTTCTAGTTCCATCCATGTTGTTACAAAGGTTAGGAGTTCCTTCTTCCTTTCTGCTGTGTAGTATTCCATTGTGTAAATGTACCAAAATTTTTTGATCCAATCATCCACTGATGGGCACTTAGGTTGCTTCCAGCACTGCTATGAACATAGGGGTGCATAGGTTCTTATGAATTGGTGTTTCAGGGTTCTTCAGGTATATTCCTAGTAGTGGAATTGCTGGATCAAAGGCAGTTCCATTTTTAGCTTTTTAAGGAGACTCCATACTGTTTTTCATAGTGGCTGCACCAGCCTACATTCCCAGTAACAGTGCACCAGGGTTCCCTTTTCTCCACATCCTTGCCAACACTTGTTGTTTGTTGATTTGTTGATGATTGCCATTCTGACAGGGGTGAGGTAGTATCTTATTGTGGTTTTAATTTGCATCTCTCTGATGACTAGTGATGTTGAGCATTCTTTCATGTCCATGTCCATGGTTCCTTTATACTAGGTTCTTGTCTAAACTGCTCCCCTTCCTCTTCCTCCCCTTTACCCATTTTTTAAATTGGGCTGTCTATCTCCCTGGTGTTGAGTTGCATTAGTTCTTTATGTATTTTGGAGATTAAAGCCTTGTCTGAGATATCATTAGCAAGTATGTTTTCCCATACAGTTGGTTCCCTTTTAATTTTGCTGGTGTTTTCTGTAGCTGAAATAAACTTTTCAGTTTAATATAGTCCCATCTGTTTATTTGTTCTTTTATTTCCTTTGCCCTTGGGGAAGTATGAATAAACATATTTATGCATAGGATATCTAAAATTTTACTGTCTATATTTTTCTCCAGTATCTTTATGGTGGCACTGCTTATGTTTAAGTCCTTTAATATCTTGAGTTTATTCTGGTGTATGGTGTAAGTTGATGGCCTAGTTTTATTTTTATGCATGTTGCTGCACAGTTCTCCCAACACCACTTGTTGAAGAGACTGTTTTTACTCCATTTTATGTTTTTCCCCACTTGTCAAACATTAATTGACCATAGAGTCCTGGGTTTATTTCTGGGCTCTCTACTCCATTGATCTATATGTCTATTCTTATGCCAATACCAGACTGTTTTGATTACAGTAGCCTTGTAGTATAGTTTGATGTCTAGTATTATAATTCCTCCTATCTTCTTCTTCTTTCTCAAGATTGTTAAGGCTATTTGTGGGTGTTTTTGGCTCCATATACATTTTTGAAGTATTTTTTTTTCTATCTCTGTGAAGTATGTCATTGATATTTTAATTGGGATTGCATTGAATCTATAGATTGTTTTGGGTAGTATGGACATTTTAATGATGTTAATTCTTTCCATCCATGAACACGGTATATGCTTCCATTTATTTGTATCTTTCTTAATTTCTTTCTTCATTGTTCTGTAGTTTTCTGAGTACAGGTCTTTTACCTCCTTGGTTAAGTTTATTCCTAAGGACTTAATTTTTCTTGTTGCTATGGTAAATGGGATTTGTTTTCTAGCTTCTCTCTCTGATGTTTCATTATTGGTATACAAAAATGCTTTTGATTTCTTAACATTGACTTTATATCCAGCTATTTTTCTAAATTTGCTTCTTAGGTCAAGTACATTTTTGGTGGAGCCAATCGGGTTTTGTATGTACACTATCATGTCATCTGCAAATAATGACAGTTTGACCTCCTCCTTTCCAATTTGGATACCTTTGATTCCTTTTTCTTCTCTGATGGCTATAGCTAGAACTTCCAAAATGATCTTGAACAGAAGTAAAGAAAGTGGACAGCTTTGTCTTGTTCCTGATCTAAGGGGGAAAGCTTTTAGTTTTTGCCCATTGAGTATGAGGTTGACTTCAGGTTTCTCATACATGGCCTTTATGATGTTGAGGTATGCTCCCTCTATTCCTATTTTACTGAGTGTTTTTTATCATAACTGGTTGCTGTACTTTATTTATCAAATGCTTTTTCAACACCTATTGATATGATCATATGGTTTTTGTCTTTCATTTTGTTTCATATTATATATTCTTGCTTTAGGCTTAAGTAGTACCTCTTCCTCTAGTTTTCTCAGGTGGAAGCTAACATTGATTTTTAATCTTCTTTTAAAAATATTTAATGCCATTAATTGTCCACTAAACATAACTGTATTTGTATTTCGCAACTCTTGATTTATTTTTATTTTTAATTTATATTTATATTTTTACTTTTAATTTATTTGCATTTTTATTTTTAATTTATATTAAAATATTGTTAATTTATCTTGAGACTACTTCTTTGATCCATGGGTTATCTAGAAATGTATTTTGTAACATTTTAGGTATTTAGAGTTCCACCTATCTTGATGTTATTGATTTCTAGTTTAATTCCATTATAACGTAAGAACATACTTAGTATAATCTTATGTTTTATTAATTTTATTAAGGATTGAAATGTCCCAGAATATAGTTTATCTTGGTTAATGTTGTATGTGACTTTAAGAAGAGTGTGTTTTTTGCTATTTCTGGATGGAGTCATGTAAATGTAATTAAATCAAGTGATTGATTAAGGTCATCCATTCATTCTTTTATAGAAAGAGGAGGGTTAAAGTCTCTGAGTATAATGGTAAATTTGTTTATTTCTCTTTGCAGTTCTTGTTAGGTATGTACATATTTAAGATGGTTATGTCTTCTTGAAAATTTAATAATTTTATCACTTCATAATCTCACTCCATATCCCTGACCATCTTCTTTGTTATGAAGTCCGCTTTATCTGCAATTAATATAGCTGCTCCAACTTCCTTTTGATTTATGTTGGCATGGTATATCTTTCTTCTTCCCTCAATAATTACTAATGTGTTTTTTATTTAAATTCACTTTATTCATTGTAATAGTCACTGTCTTATAATGGTATGCTTAGATCATTCATGTTTAAAATTATTATTACTACAGTTGAATTAATATCTGTCTATACCATTTTTCTATATGTTGCATTTTTTCTTTGCTTAATTTTTCTCTCTCTGTGTTCTCTAGTTTAATTTAGCATTGTGTATGATTCCATTTTAGTTCCTTTATTATAATAGCAAATACTTCTTTTAAAATTTAATGATTTATCTAGCATTTACAATTTAGCTTTTTCTTAAAGAGTTTATTCATTATTTTCAGAAAGAATGGTAGAGAGGGAGAAAGAAAGTCAGAGAAGCATCACCTGCCTCCAGCTAGGGACCTGGCTGGAGACCTGGCTTACAACCTGGTTAGGTGCCCTGACTGGTAATCGAACCAGTAACCCTTGGGTTCACAGGCCAGCACCAATCCACTGAGACACACCAGCCAAGGCTATAAGTTGGGGTTTTATCTCATCTAAATCTACCTTCAAATAACACTACACAGTTTCAGGAGTAGCACCAGTATCTTTTAACAGACTATTCTAAATTCCTCATTCCCATGTATTCTGACATTCATTTCATTTATCCATGTACTATAATCACTCAATATATTGCTACTTATAACTAAATAATTATCTTTTAGTTCAATTAAGAATAAGAAAAATAAGTGGCCCTGGCTGGTAGCACAATGGATAAGGCTCTGGCCTGTGAACCCAAAGGTCGCAGATTCAATTCCCCAGCCAGGACACATAACCAGCTTGCAAACCAGGTCTCCAGTCAGGTCTGTGGCTGGAGGCAGGTGAAACGCAACCATACATTGATGTCTGTCTCCCTTCCCCTCTTTCTAAAAATTATGAAATAAAATCTTTAAAAAAAAAAGAGAAAAATAAGTGATTTTATTTTGCCTTCATTTATCCATTTTCTGATGCTTTTTTGTCATTATGTAGATCCAACTCTTTCACCTAAATAATTTCCTTTAGCATGGAGAACTTGACTTTGTGTTCAATATTATATCTCCACATAAGCAATGAGACTACTACAAGAATTAGCTCTTTGTTAGTTCTCAATGATTATTTTGTAACTACTGAGGAAATTTAAATGAGAAAAATGTGTTACTGTATCATGGTATTTTCTATTTACAACTATCATTATCTGTCTATCCCCAATTGGTAATTTCTACCAATATAGAAGTCATATATTTATATATCTAAGTCATAGTGTCAAATACAGTATCTGATACTATTTAATGAATATTTGTTTAACTGAATTGTTCTGCAACATGAATATGAATAAATGTATATATGTAAATAAGTTTCTTAATGACATATACTTTTCATTCTTTTTATTACATTAATATATCATAAATATCATTTTAATTTACTAAATAGCCCTCATAGAAAAGAAAAGCTTGGTTGCTTATATTTAGTTAGAGGTTTGGACTGGAAAATAACAGTAGCATGACAATTATTAACTCTTCCTATTTGTCTACTATTTATAATTTTTTAAAAGATTTTATTTATTATTTTTAGAGAAAAGGGAAGAGAGAGAGGCAAAGAGGGAGAAG
This sequence comes from Noctilio leporinus, assembly GCA_004026585.1. Classification (NCBI taxonomy): domain Eukaryota; kingdom Metazoa; phylum Chordata; class Mammalia; order Chiroptera; family Noctilionidae; genus Noctilio; species Noctilio leporinus. The sequence goes on along the minus strand of PVIW01003270.1, from coordinate 166,025 downwards.
AGACATCAATGTATGGTTGCCTTTCACCTGTCTCCAGCTATGGACCTGGCTGGAGACCTGGCTTGCAACCTGGTTATGTGCCCTGGCTGGGAATTGAACCAGCAACCTTTGGGTTCGCAGGCCAGCACCTTAACCACTGAGCCACCAGCCAGGGTTATAATTTTATAAATAACTTCACACACATTATCCCGCTAAGTCCCACAGGAACTATTTACTTTTTTCTCTCTTTCACAAGCATGCTTTGTTAGGTAATATACATTTTTCCTTTATATGTTTTAACCTCTATTGCCACATGAAAAAATAATGATAAAAAATTTGAACCTGTAGAAGTCATGTGATTTCATAGCAATTAAAGAGCCCTTGATACAACAAGGAACGTTATAAACTCCACATAAGTTATTTCTCTAAACATTGGAAATAATATGGATAATTACTGCTGTAACTTTTAAGTACTTAAATTTAAAATTATAATTGAATTATAGAATTTTAATAAACAGTTGTTATCTATTAGGTGAGAATGTTGCATTGAATTGGATCTCTCTGCATAGCTTCTCTGTCTCTTGGTTCTGTGAAGAGTAAAAAGCATCATACATGAACAAATGTAATAATACATGATTGAAATAACTACCTACAGATCTATCTTTGAAGTATATTTTATAGCAATTTCTAAATAATGAACTATAATTAATAATTGTCCTTTGCTTAAGAAAGTTATATCCTCCTCAAAATGAACAGTTGGTAGGACAGGACACTGATTTTAAACAATCTACAAGGAACTAGTATAAATGACCCACGGACATGGAAAATAAGGTGAGGATTGACTGTGGGAGGGGGGATGAGGCAGGGGAGAGCAATGGGGGAAATGGGATAGTTGTAATACAACAATTAATTTTTAAAAATCTAGTAACTCAGCTGTCATTGTAAAGCAATCTAAAAGTTTGAACATTATACTTTTGTGGACAGCAGAGCCATCTCTTGTGATATCCTAGATCCTTTCAAATTTAGGCTGAATTAATCACCTTCTTTTCTGAAGTACAAACAAGCAAGAAGCTATTCACTTTGTTATAGCCATAAACATATTAATGATGTTTCAGTGCTGAAAATAGTAAATCCTGATGATAATAGTCAAGAACATATTAATGATGTTTCAGTGCTGAAAATAGTAAATCCTGATGATAATAGTCAAGAATAATAAAAAATTAAGCAGAGATTTTAAAAGGTAACTAATCCTGTGGTCAATATCCTTCTAATATGTTAACACGAAGAGGAGAAGAAGAAGAAGAAAAAAAAAAAAAGAAAAACCTTGAGTAAACCCTAGAGATGACTGCAAATGAGGAGATTACATACTCAACACTAGAAAGTTAAAAACAGAAAAATTGCAGATGGATCTTGAGAGTTTAAGATGTAAAAGAAAATCAAGTGAATGAGATTTAATTTAGATAGACAAAATGCCTTTATTTAAAAAGCAAAATGCCAATGGGATTTATAAATCAAGTGAATACCAATTAGAAACTAAAATAGAAGAGAAAAACCATAGAAAAGTAAGGTTTTAATATCAAAGGATGTAACTGAAGATTTATATTTTGGGAAAAAATTTACTTTGTTGAATAACCAAGTAGATGATTTTTGAAATGTGTTTTTATAATTTATATAAAAGATGAAATATTCTTATTTGAAAAGAGAAGTACACCTACCTAATATATTTAGGATACAGAAAAATTCAACCTGTGTGTCAGGTATTGGGCTAGACACAAGCATTAAAAATTAATAAAGTATGATAGAAATTATATAAGTAGTTGCAGGGGATGGGGAGAAAGTAATACAGTGGAAGTACAAAGGGTCATAAGCAAACTTTTGTAGCTAATAGATATGTTTACTCTCTTAACAGCAGTGATGGTTTCATCAATGCATACATAGGTCAAAACATTGCTCGGATATTTTAAATGTGCAATTTATTGTTGTCAAGTATCTCAAAGTAAAGCTGTTAATTTTTAAAATACATTTTAACATAACAAAGTATAAGACTTAGAAAAATAACCTATGTAAACTTGATTACGCATTGATAATTGTTTGGTCTATCATGGGTTTAGCTGAGAAAAATTAGCTCCTGAACTTAGTGCCATATAGAAAATTAAATAAGATACATTATGTGAACAGCATTTAATACATTACATGTTGTTACAAAAGAAAAAAAAGGCACTCTCTGGCTTTAAATGCAGATCCTTAAATACAAATAAACATAGAAAAAGATACACTATCGACTAAATCTAACGGGTATTTGAAAACATACTTAGCATGGTTTTGATATAACATGTGAATAGTTGATTTATACTTATTATCTTTATTTTAACATTTAAATAAAGAGACATGTAAAGTAGCTTCTGCCTCCTTATATCTTCTTTTGCTTAGGTGACATTCATATATTTTTAGAATGTATGATGCGATGGTCTTTTGATTTGTCCATCTTACTAGGCTAGTCCTTAGTTAATAAACTGACCACCAATGTGGGTGTCCTGTGAGAATATTTTATAAATGCAATTGGTGTTTATGATCAATTGACTTTAATTGAGGTGGATTATTCCAGGTAACCTGGATGGGCCTGATCAAGTCAGTTGAATGCTCTAAGAGCAGAGGTGAGGTGGCCCTGAGAACAGATTCCACCTGTGAACAGAAATTAACAGCTTATGCCTGGAGTTCTAGTGCATCCCTCCTGTCTGCCTGTCCTATGAAATTTGGACTTTCCTAACCAACTTCCACAATATCCTAAAATAATTTCTTGCAATAAAACTCTTTGTAAAGAAGAAAAACCACATTATTTTTATTGTGGTCAAGTATGCATAATAAAAATTTACCATTTTAACTCTTTTCAATATATGATTCTACTTGTATTAAGAATATTTACATTGTTATGCTACCATCACCATCATCCTTCCCCAGAACTATTTTATGATGTCAAAACTCTGTCTCTATGAAACTATAACTTCCCACTCCCCCTACTCCAGCCACTGATAACCTCTATTCTACACTGTGTCTCAGTGAGCTTGACTATTTGAGGTATTGTGTATTAGTATAGTCATATATGTGTCCTTTGGTGTTTGGCTTATTTCACTTAGCATAAGGTAGAGAATATTTCAATATGTATTTCCTAATGGTTTATCCTCCTCTGATTAAACTCATACACACACACACACACACACACACACACACACATATGTATATATATATGTATATACATATGTATACATATGTATACATACTTCTTGGACTTGGTACTTCTTGGACTTCTATGCCTATTTCCTTTGCCAAATTAAGGAATTTTTCTTTTACTATTTTTTCAAATCAATTTCAATTTCTTGCTCTTCTTTCCTTTTTATGGCACCTCTTTAATTCAAATATTGGTATATTTAAAGTTGTCCCAGAGGTTCCTAAGACTCTCTCTCTCTCTCTCTCTCTCTTTCTCTCTCTCTCTCTCTTTTTGCATTCTTATTTATTTTTTCTGTTCAAGGTGAAAGTTTATTTCTTCCCTTTGTTCCACATAATTGATTTGATTCCCAGCTCCTATCCATATTGGATGCCTATCCTTATAGGCACCTTATCTTCCCTTCCCTTCTAAAATACAATTTTGCTGAATAGGGTAATGTACCTTGTAGGTTCTTGCTTTTAATCACTTTAAATACTTCTTGCCAACCCTTTCTTGCCTGCAGAGTTTCTTGTAAGAAATTAGCTAGTAGTCTTATGGGAACTCCTTTGTAGGTAACTCTGCTTTCCTCTTGCTGAATTTAAGATTCTCTCTTTATTTTTAACCTTTGGCATTTTGATTATGATGTGTCTTGGTGTGGTCCTCTTTGAGTCCTACTTGTTTGGGACTCTTGATACTTCCTGGACTTAATTCCAAATTAAGGAATCTTTCTTTTATTGTTTTTTCAAATTGGTCTCAATTTCTTGCTTTTCCTTTCCTTTTTATGGCACCCCTTTAATTCAGATGTTGGTATATTTAAAGTTGTCCTCGAGGTTCCTAAGCCTCTCTCTCTCTCTCTCTCTCTCTCTCTCTCTCTCTCTCTCTCTCTCTCTCTCCCCCTCTCCCTCTCTTTCTCTCTCTCTCTTTTTTTCATTCTTATTTCTTTTTTCTGTCCAAGGTGAATGTTTATTTCTTCCTTTTGTTCCACATCATTGATTTGAATCCCAGCTTCTGTCCCTTCACTGTTGGTTTCCTGTATATTTTTCCTTTATTTTACTTCATGCAACCTTCATTTCTTCCCTTATTTTTTCCCATACTCCAAGTTCTCTGAGCACTCATCACCAGTGTTTTGAACTCTGCATCTGATAGTTTAGCTATCCTTGTTTTATTTACTCCTTTTTTGGGGGCTTTGTTCTATTCTTTCATTTGGTCCATATTTCTTTGCCACCTCAATTTTTCAGCCTCCCTGTGTTTGTTTCTGTGTATTAGGTAGAGCTTCTTTTACTCAGGCACCTGTAAGTTGTGTGTGGTGGAGCCTTAGGTAATTGCCAGGGAAGGACTGCCCACTTCACTGGTTTATGGCTCTGCTTATGGTGGGGTTTTAGAGAGGGGACATTGACTTCTGGAGATTTCCCCAGCTTGCACCCATTTCCAGTCACTTCACTTACTTCCTGTGTATGACTGGCAACCTTCCAGTTGTTGTCCTAGAGTTTTCAAACATTCTAAGAGCATATGGGCCTTGTAAACAACAAAAATTTAGCAGTTTCTTCTACCACCCCAACCCCCCTCCCCACCCTGCTGGTTTTTAGAGCCAGAAGTAATGGGAGTTCATCTTCCCGGTGCTAGAAATCTGGGTTGTGTGGTCTGGCCTGGGGCTGTGTTCACTTGCTTCCAGGTTATCTTTCTAGTTTTTATCTACTCCTCGTGAATGTGAAGCCATCCATTCTTCTGTTGCCACCATCAATTGTCCAAGCCACACTGCCTCTCTGCCCCATCTTTGTGTGAATCCACATTTCCTATCCATATGGATGAGCATAGCTTTTTAAAAATCCTTGGTTGTCAGACTTCCATATAGCTCAATTTTCTGATAGTTCTGGTTATTTGTTTTGAGATCTGGTTGCAATTATTTCTATGGTTATTTGAGAAGGTGAAGTATGTCTATGTATGCCTCCATCTTGACCAAAAGTTAGTTGTAAGCTTTTTCATCTTATTCATCATTATTCTCCTAGGACCTAAATTTTTTATTGAAAATTAATTAATTAATTCAAGCTTATTTAATAAGTATCTTCTCTCTCACTGGGGATTTGACCTTTATTTTTTTCACAAAGACAAATACCTTTGTATATTGGCTCCAAGATAATTAGTTGCACTTTTTTTGGTGACAATTGTAATTTAAATTTGAAAGCATTACTTAAAGTTTACATTATTTATGCTACTTGGCTACAGTTACTTAATAATTCTGAGCTAGAGTACATAGTGTTCTCAAAACACCTGTATTAGTATTCACTCCAAAAAATCACACACAACCCAACATATTGCCAAGGACTTGCTTCAACATAAATTCTAGAACATTTCTGTACTGTATCCAGGTCACTGTAGTTTTTACCTTCCTAATAGTAAACTTTGCCTTTGAACTTTGCCGCAACAAATGCAATCTGAAAGTCTTCAAAAACATTTAGACATTGGTTGTGAAAACTGGGAATAACCTAGAGGCATTTTGTATCACCAAATCAACATGCTTATTATTGGCCTTTGTATTTAACCTTTGGGAGACAGCAAAGACACAAGCAGCTTCAGTTGCTGGAATGGTGAATGCCCATCAATGTTTATGCTCTTTAGGCTTATCTTAGTTGAAATACTCCAGCTTGTTTATTGATGTAAATCAGAAAACCTTTGACATAGAGTATAGGTCATCTTTCCTGTCAAGCTATTGTCTAAAGAATCCTAGGAAGAAAAAATTTTTGTAATGAATTTGCATTTCTATGCCTCACCTTAGAACTAATAGTCAGAAAGATTTAAGTTTTTCTTTAATGGCATTGAAAAAGAAATCATCAATGTTAACCTTTTATATATTATTTCCCTTTCTCTTTCACTCAGGTCCAGTTCTTCCCAAGTGTGTGTGTGTGCGTGTGTGTGTGTGTATGTATGTGTGTGCATGTATGCTCAATTTAGACACTTTTACAAATTATCTGAGGTTAGTAAACAGACACATAGAAATCAATAAGTATTTTCTACATTGTATCTAAAAAAGTATAAATCCAGCAGAGTTTATTTCTTACAGGGCTTATCTAAGAAAAGTAGTCCAGATCTCTCTTTGTCATCAGTGTCACATCTGAAAATCTCTACATTACTGTAATTGACCTTTTTAACAACAACAACAACAAAAATAGCCAAAGAGTAGTAAGCACTGAGTATCTCAAAAAGACATCCAAGATTGTGTTACATTTTATAGTTAAAGTTTGCTCTATTGTCTTCCAAAATCATTTACAATTTTATTTATTTAATTCATCCTGAGCTGTTCTGTGGCATGGTATGTGTCAGGAGTTGTTGCCTAGACCATTTGGCTAGCCACAAATTAACAGACCTCTGGCCAAGATGGAGGCATAGGTAAACGTTCTTTGCTGCACAACTACAACAAAAATTACAACTAAACTACAAAACAAACATCACCCAGATTCATAAGAAAATTGAGCTGTACGTATAGATGTCTGACAATCAAGGACTTAAAGAAGCCACATTCATCTAGTTGAATAGGCCACACTATTAAGACAGGCTGTCAAAGCAGCTCTATATAATATGCAGAAACAGATATATGGAGACTGCCAAATTAAAGAGACAAAGAAATATGGCCCAAATGAAAGAACAGAACAAAACTGCAGGAAAAGAACTAAATGAAATGTAGATAAACAACCTATAAGATGCAGAGTTCAAAACACTGGTTATCAGGATGCTCAAAGTAATCATTGGGTACTGCAACAGCATAAAAAATAACCAAGGCAGAAATGAAGTTGCATTGAGTGAAATTAAAAAAATATATATTCATAGGTAACTAATAGTGGAGGGGATGAAGCTGAGATTCAGATAAATTATTTGGAACAAAAGGAAGAAATAAATATTTGTCTTGAACAGAAAGAGGAAACAAGAATGCAAAAACCAAAAAGAGGCTTAGGAACCTCTGGGACAGCTTTAACCATACCCACATCTAAATTATAGGGTTTCCAGAAATAGAAGAGGAAAAGAAAGAAATTGAAAACTGATTTGAAAAAAAGTAATAATAAAAGAAACATTTTCTAATTTGGTGAAGGAAATAGACATCCAAGTCCAGGAAGCACAGAGTCCCAAACAAGTTGGACCCAAAGATGACCACACCAAGACACATTATCATTAAAATGCCAAAAATTAAAGATAAAGAAACAAGCTTAAAAGTAGCAGGAAGAAAGCAGAGGGTTACCTACAAAGGAATTCTCATAAGACTACTAGCTGTTTTCTCACAAGAAACTCTGCAGGCAAGAAGGGGCTGGCAAGAAGTATTCAAAGTGATGAAAAGCAAGGATGTACAAGTTAGATTCTCAATCCAGCAAAGTATCACTTAGAATGGAACAGCAGATGACGTGCTACCCAGACAAGTTAAAGCTGAAGGAATTCATCCCCACCAAGCCATTATTATATGAAACAATGAAGGGAGCTATATAAGAAAAAGAAGATCAAAACTATGAACAGTAGAATTGCAACAAATACATAACTATCAACAACTGAATCTAAAAAAAATATAAACTAAGCAAAGAAGCAGATGAGGGACAGAGTCATAGGTATAGAGGCAATTGAGAGGGTTATCAGCTGGAAGTGGGAAAGGGGAGATTGGGGAAGAAGGTGCAAGGGTTAAGAAATATAAATTGGTAGGTACAAAGTAGACAGGGGGGTGTTGAGAATGGTATATAGGAAATGGAGTAGCAAAAAAATTTATATGCATGACCCATGAACATGAACTAAAGGAAGGGATTGCTGTTGGGAATGGGAGTACTGGGCAGAGGGGAGCAAATGGGGGTAAATTGGGGCAACTGTAATAGCAAAAATCAATAAAAACATATTAAAAATAAATAAATTCATCCTAATTCACCATTTAAGAATGGTGTCATTTTCAGTTGTTTCTGTCAGAATAATAACAATTGTTCCATGCAGAATCTCCTGGCTTCTATAGTTCATTTATTTATTTTTTTATCTACAAAGGTCCACAAGTGACTTAGTTTAATATTTTAATTTGTGGTTATAACAATATTTATTTTTGTTAACATTTGGAAAAAGCTCATAGAGATCTACAATGTAAAGTTAACAACGCTATAGATGATCAAGTTCCCATCTTCCTGAGTGCAAAAAAGTAAAATTATTGTTTTTACAGTAAAGGATGTGCATTATCATCTTGTTAATGTTTGAACCAAGGAAATTTAAAACTCTCCAGGAACCACACCAGCCAATTGACCAAGAATCCAGGACAAATGGGCATCATCTTCATGAGTTACTTACAAGGTGACTGGATCATTATGTTTATTGGTGAACTACAGCAAGAGAATGGTAAGACCTCTGTCTTCTGGTTTCATCAGTTTAAGTCAGAAAGTCATATATCAAAAGGCAAGGGTGCCTTCAAATATTTCTCTATAAAAGGATGACTTTGGAGCACAGAGTAAATTGACTTGCTACCAAATTCCTATCTGTAACTTTCTATTTAAATAGGTTTCCCTGTGATAGCAATGACAACAAATATCAACAATTTGCCCTTTCCAATATTATTCTGTCTTTTTATATTTTTCTTCCTTGGTCTTTCTCCTCTTTGCCCAGGCAATTCTGCAATGCACATGCCCTTTTTCTTAGCTCTTTATCACGAGAGTCATTGTAACAAACACATACCGCATACCTCCAGTGGATGTAACAGTTTACTGAACACAAGGAACACATAACCCAGAGAAAGGAGTATTTCACTCTTGACTTTGAGGAACTTAGTTATAACTAAAGATTCCAGATAAAAAGCATTAATAAAACCTGAAGCAACAGAATACATTCCAAACACAGATTAGCTTCATGCTGACATGTACAGTGGTCAGAGCACCTTGATGGACAAATAATAGTAAGAACCCTAAATGGGAAAAGAAACTCCCAACCATTTGGTAAGTTGTTATTTTCCTGTACTTGTTATGGAACAGACATTGAACTTGATTCTGTAAAATATGCCAAGAAGAAAAGCCCTCCATAAACTTATCAACCAACTTTCTCACATTTATTAGTCCCAAATTTCCAACCACTTGGTAAGTCCTTGGTAACTAGGCATCACAACAGGTATTTCTATGGGCCAGTGACTAACAGTATACTGAGTGCATATCAGGGTGGGGAAAAGAACTTGATTTACTGAGAGAAATTTGAATAACCATTCATTATTTTTTGAATGTTTCACTTGGCATAAATATGGCTCAACTGCTTCTATGGGGGAACATGCACATACAAACATACATTACACACACACACACACGCACACACACACACACATGCACATGCACATCCCATATCCACAAATATATTTAGAAACAAGCCCTGGCTTTTGGCTCAGTGAAATGGCGCTTGTTCGATTCCCAGTCAGGGTATATAACCAGGTTGCAAGCCAGGTCTCCAGCAAGGTTTGTAGCTGGAGGCAGGTGAAAGGCAACCATACATTGATGGTTCTCTTCCTCTCTTTCTCCCTTTCTTCCCCTCTAAAAATAAATAAAATCTTAAATAAAAACCCAGATTGCATCTATTTGAAGAAGGTAATGAATTAAGTATTTATAATGTGGATCATACATACAATTCATTTGGAGAAGACCCCATTGAAAATGTGAGTTGTGAACAATAGTTTAAAATGATGGATTGACCACAGGCTTCTATAAAGATGAGGGAAACTGTTCCAGGTACTTCTTCATTTCCTTTTTTATCAGTGGAGTTTTTCAATCAACCTAATCTAGCAGAACATTTCTCTTCAGCTACTGAGATGTATTTGAAGCAAACAACTTTCCTCTCACTTAAAGAAATAGGTTTAACTCTTTCATTCCTAGAACTGTATAATTCAGAGGAAAAGGGAGTTTTCCATAAGGTATTTAAAGGAGGAAAGAGAGATAAATCTATGTAGAAAATTAGATGGAGTGAAAAATTGCACCTGCCTTTTAAGTCCTACTACATATAGATAGATTTCTCCATGAAAAACTAGAAATTCCTTTCATAAATAGTACTTGCAAAATCAGCAGCAATTTTTAATGTCTTTCCTGCTGCTGACATCATACTTTTTCACCCCAATAATAACAGATAATTTGGACCTATTCTCCTTTTCATTTAATGCTATTCCTTTCCTTATTGCATTTCTCCCACTGCTCTTCCCACATGAGAGGTGACTACATTACTTGTGGAATACAATGAATCACTGCAACAAGAAATCCGTGGCATCTGGTTAAGGCTCTTTCTAGCATATAAATTAAGCCTGAATGACAGCTTGGTCAAAATTTTCCTTTGAAACTGGTCCCTGGGTGGCAGGTAGAATTAAATATTATCATTTTATCAGCAGGAGGCTTTTCCCAGCTAGCTGATGTCTCTAACCTTTATTAGAGAGAAGTGGGTCACTTCTCCAACCCCCCCCTGAAGATAGCTGATGAGATGAAGAGAGAGATCTGGGTGAGGAAAATGGAGAGACATACTTACTGACTATGCTGAGATGGAAAATGCTAAGAGAAAAATGACTACTGGTAACTGAATGATACTGTAAAATACACTTATGGATATGAAATAATATCCCAAGAAAGAAGCAAAATATAGTGTATCCATTCAATCAATTGAAACAGACTGGTAAAGATTTTCCCATTAAAAAATTCTTCATTGTAATAAAGAAAGACCAGACAAAAGATATTTTGTATTTTTTATTTGTTTGATTTCTTTTCTGAATTGCAAGGTTTCTTTTTTCCTTAAATCTGTCTCTTGGAAAAGACAGAATCTAAATTATCAACATTTTGTTTTGTTTACTTTGTGATTTTTAAACATTTTATTTGCGGTAACAATAATTACTCCTCTACCAGGAAATTCAATGTATTTCACAGAACAGCGAGTAAAAGAACAAAAACACCAAACAAAGGAAGATTCTCCAACATTCCACATGATGGCAGAAGATCTTTTCCTTATTAAGTAGTCAAAGCTTACAGTTCAGTATTATTCTATTAAATATAGCAAGATAAACAATCTCCCATATTCTCTAAACCATTTTAGAGTAATTTGTTCTCAGGACAAACCAGAAGGGACAATGTGTTTTCCTTGCGTAAAAAACAAACAACCTAGGGGGGAAAATACCAAAGCCATCTTCCTAAAGTTTTCCTAACTACTGTTGAGATAACAAAAAGTACCTTTCAAAATCATGCATAAAATGGGATGTTTTAGACTATGTTTCCCAAATGTCAGTGATTATTTTTCTTCATCGCAGTAGACAGACCCTGCGAATGCATGCAGGTAACAGGCCGCTGCGTGCAGTCCCTTTCCCAGATGGAAAGCTTCCTGGAGGCTGAACCTTTTATGCAGAGAATATTTCTTTGATTTGCAGTATGACTTTTGGTCACTTAGAACCTCAAGAAAGCCTCTTCCCGCTAAACTAAATGCCTAGGCAGAACTAGTTAACAATTCAGTCAGCCCTGTAAGGTAGTGATATTTCCTGTTTTATGGGGAAAATTTGGAACCCTGGGCTATCAAGCTGAATTTCTCTGCAGTTCGAAAAGACAGCACCCTGTCTCATGCTTTTTGGCTACCTAGTAGCCATATATATAGTTTCCTCATTTTTTGTTTGTTTGTTTATGTTCAATGGTAATAGTATGAAGATAAAGACTAGAGTTTCAGTAGGTCACTACCTTTTCAGCTTCTTAAGTTTGAGTTTTGGACTGATCTGTTCTCACATTTTATGCTAATGGATGCAGGCAATGTCTACCACCCAAAAGTGCAGATTATTACAAAGGTAGCCTTGCCCTGACCTGCATGGCTCAGTTGGTTGGTTGTTTCCTGCAAAGTAAAAGGTGACCAGTTTGATTCAGGTCAGAGCACTTGCCTGTGTTGCAGTTTTGGTCTCTGGTCAGGGAGTGTGCAAGAGACACCCGAGCAATGTTTCTTTCTAGCATTGGTGTTTCCCTCCCTCTCTTTCACCCTTTCTTCCCCTCCCCCCTCTCTATATATATCGTGCTCCATGTTACTTATCCACCTGAGTATAATATTCATGAAATAGTAAATGAACAAATCTTAGCTGACAATGATTTACACTGTGATTTATACTAATGCCTTCATTTAACTATGGGAAGAAACCAGCCTAAGAAAATAATATCTTCCATTTTTAGGCTGTCTTTTTGTAACTGAGGATCAAAGTTAACTTTTTCTAAGATCATAGAGCTAGTATTTGCAAGGGCAGGAAATGAAATCAGAAATTCTAGCTCCTATTCCTCCTACAGCAGTTGAGAATAAAAATTATGACTGAAGATAAAAAAAAAATCTGAATCATTTTAGTCTTATAAGAACACTTGGTCAAATTTATATTCAGGGGCGCTCACACTGAAGAAGGTAGGGGAGGGGGAAATTTTTAGACATGAGATCTTGCTTTTAGGTGTACTTAGTATGTTGTCCCCAAATATGTTATGTGAGAAATTCCTTTCAAGAAATGTATCAATATTTTGGCATTTTATTTCAAAGTAAAATAATCAGAAGCTATTATCAGTTTTGGAGTATGAGCCTTCTTAAACACCATTGTGAGAATATATTTTTCCACACCAGATGTTGAATCAAAAAAATTTTGCCTAAACATAAAGTTAATGATTTTGTAGACCCACAGTTTCTCAACCTGAAAGGGACCTGGGAAGTGTGCAGAGCTCCTGTCTTTAGGCAAAGAAGGTGGTATTCATATTAATAATAACAAAACTAAGGAACCATGCATGCTAGTGACTTTTACAGGGTCCCCAAATCACTCTCTTTAACTCTGACTTGTTTATATGAATAAAGGTATTCATGTCAGAAAACTATTAATTTTAGTGGAAGTCAATAGAAATACATATTTTTTTCTGCATGAAAAGGGGCATCTTGATTTGCAAAATTGAATTCCTGTATGTTAAATAGAATGTCCAAAGTTATATAGAACAAGAAATAAAACCAAGGTCTCTTGGTTTCTGTTCAGTGCTTTTTCCTTATTCCACATATAAATGTGAAATGGAATTTGCAGCGATGTGGATACAGGTGAATGGGGTTGATGCTTTTTCAGTTCTACATCTCTGAATATAGTGATTTATTTCTGATTTATCCACATGTATATTGTCTATTTCATTCACAAACCACCCATTTCTCCTTAGTAAATTTTTATGGTTGCGTTCTGACTTTCAAACTAGAATGTGAGTCTTTCAGTCTAAGTACATGGTATTAAATCAACTTGAATTAGGCCCCATCCTGTAGCTGACACAATGTTTCATGCATAAAGATGTTTAGAGTAGGTTTTAGTTATTATAACATTAATAAAAAGTCATTACATATGATAGTGAATTTAAAATAAGATTTAATTCTCAATTTAGTATCCTTTAAAAATACTAAAGTGGCCGTAAAATTATAAAAATCAGAAGTAATTCTGCTTAACAGAGTCACTTGCCAAAATATTCTCCCCTTGCTTGAAATTATTTACCCACGTTGTTTTAAGTATTTTTCGATTAACATTGATCTTTATGACAGGAAACTATGGGTTGCAAAATAACAAATTAATGTAAGATATTGGCTATCTAGAGCTCTCAGAAAATAATATATCAACATAACAACTTTCCAAATAACAGTTTACCAATTATCAATATTTTAAGTTTAAAGAAAAATATTTAAGCCCTGGCTGATAGTACAGTGGATAAGGTGCCAGTCTGCAAACCCAAAGGTGGCTGGTTTGATTCCCCAGCCAGGGCACATAAACAGGTTGTAAGCCAGGTCTCCAGCCAGGTCCATGGCTAGAGGCAGGTGAAAGGCAACTATACATTGATGTCTCTCTCCCTTTCTCTCTTTCTGGAAATAATAAATAAAAAATATTAAACATTTTTTAAATAAAGTAAAATATTTAGAATATATCATACATTGTTTAATTTTCTAAAACAGAAATTCTAAATGAAATTTAGAAAAAATCTCAAAAACTTAATTTAGTGGTTATTTCTGATTTTTTTATAATAATTTTTTTTCCTTGAGCTAAGATAAGGTGTCAGCTCCCATTGCTGAAAGCAATGTAACTGCCCTTAGAAGCATGTTTCATTCTTCATTTTTTATTGATTATGTTATTACAGTTTTCCCTATTTTTCCACTTTGCTCCCTTACAACAAGTACTCCTACTTCCTCAGGAAATCCCCACACCATTGTTCATGTCCATGGGTCATGTGTGTAAGTTTTTTGATTACTCTTTTTCTCCTATACTTCACTTTACATTCTTGTGGCTATTCTGTAACTACCTATTTATACTTCTTAATTCTATCATCTCTTCACTCATTCCCCCATATCCTCCTTTCATCTGACAACCATCAAAACTCTCTCTGTAACTATGATTGTTTCTTTTATTCTTGTTTGTTTAGTTTGTTTTTAAATTAAATTGTTGATAGATATGTATTCATTGCCATTTTATTATTCATAGTTTTAATCTCTTTTTTTAATGAGTCCCTTTAACATTTCATAAAATAATGGTTTGGCAATAATGAACTCCATTAGTTTTTTCTTGTCTTGGAAGCCCTTTATCTCACCTTTGATTCTAAACGATATCTTTGCTGGACAAAGCAAGGCTATGGGTCTCTTCTTTTCATGACTTTAAATATTTCTTGTCAGTTTCTTCTAGACTGCAAAGTTTCTTTTGAGAAATCAGTGGACAGTCTTATGGGAACTTCCCTGTAGGTAACTAACCATTTTTTTCTTTCTTATTTTTAAGATCCTCTTTTTTATTTTTAATGTTTGACATTTTAATTATGATGTGTTTTGGTGTTGGTCTCTTTTAGTCCAAATTGTTTGGGACTCTCTGACCTGGGCCTGTCTGTCTTTTTCCCTCACCAGATTAGGGATGTTTTCAATCATTATTCTTCAGATTTCCAAATTCTTGCCCTTTCTCTTCTCTTTCTGGCACCCATATGATACAAATGTTGGAATGCTGGAAGTTGTCCCAGATGCTGCTTACACTATCTTCATTTTTTGGGTTTATTATTCTTCTTGCTGTTCTTGGTTGGGGTTGGTATTTTTTCCCCATTTCCTTATGTTTCAAATATTGATTTGATTCTCATCTTGATTCACTCTACTGTTGTTTCTCTGTAAATTGTCCTTTATTTAATTTAGTGTATCCTTCATTTCTAACTGGATCATTTTCATGCTGTTGAGGTCCTCACCAAGTTCCTTGAGCATCTTTGCAACTAGTGTTTTGAATTGAATATATTTCTTATTTTCATTTCATTTAGTTCTTTTTCTGGAGTTTTGATCTGTTCTTTCCTTTGGGCCATGTTTCTTTGTCTCCTCATTTTGGTAGCCTCGCTGTGTATGTTTCCATGTTTTAGCTAGAGAGCTCCTGTGACTCTCTGTCTTGGTAGCATGACCTAATGTAGTAGGTACCCCGTAGGGACGGAGGCACAGCCTCCCCTATAACCCAAGCTGGGTACTCAAGGTGCACCCTTTGTGTGGGCTTGTGTACCTCTTGTACTTGAGTCTTGATTGCTGTTGGCAGGTCAGTAGGAGTTGTTTCTCCAGAATGGTCAGCTTCAACTATTGGTTGTGACCACTGACCACCAACCTCCACCTTCAATGGAGGATCAGCTGTGCAAAGGCAGGGTAGTGGTGCTCTGACATGATCTATACTTGTCCACTGGGTGCATGTACTGGCCAAGTCAGCTTCCACCTGTGGTCTTTCCAGGGTCACCCGTCCTGATCTATAAAACAATCTGAGATGGCTGATATTTGTGCTGGGCTTGGATATTCCCAGCAAAAATCAAGTTGTGAATCTAGGCTGGATGCTGCTAGTGCCGGTCCTAAAGCCAGTTGGTAAGAGGTGCAGGGGCTGGGGCTCACTGAGGCTTGTTTATTTGATAGGATTTAGAAAGTTGTGAAGCATAAGTAAAGACCAACCATTCATATGAAAAAATCACAGTTAACAGTTTGAGTGGGGAGAGAGAAGATGGTAACCAAGTAGGTGGAAGCTGAGTTTACTTGCTCTTATCCCCAATTCAGATGCTTGTCCAATGTGCTGAAAAACAAACTCAGCATTCAATGGAATTTTAGCTGGTATGAAGTTTGGAAGCCAAGGAGAGTAGAAGATGCCTCTACAACTGGGAGTAAGGAGATTTTATAGGTTAAATGGGAAATACTCTATGCACAATGCCTACAGCCACAGAGGGCCTAGTCAGAAGCTATAATTTTACATCTCCCTCCCCTTTCAGGGCAGGGAATCCCCAGGCAGGGGCCAGGAGTGACTTGAACACACAAAGTCTGGGGATCCAGGCTACACACACACACATACACTCACACACAGAATAGTACATCCATAGCTGCAGTGGCAAATGCCAACTGGGAGAGCACCAAAGAAAGAGTAAGGAATTCAATCTATACCTGGGTTAGGTGGAGGCAGTTCTCAGCCATTTGTAATTGAGAGACTTGGCTTTTGGTTAGGTGGTGTGTATAGAAAATTGGACAGTAACTTAGTACTGCAGCAGCTGTGCACAGAAAGACTTTTTAAAAGGGGAGCTGAAGTATACTGGGCATTGATGTCCTGCACAGTTTCCCTGCCACCCAAAGGAAAAGAATGAAAGTGCTCCCACTGAACAAAGCTGGACAGAGAGATTAGAAAGGTGTATAGCAAGGTAATTTCTCAGACTCAGGCCAGCACAGCCTGCACATCAGAGGCTACGCAGAGTAGAGAGTTTACGACTGTGTCTGCTGCAAGGGCACAAGCTGGGAACTGGGCATACAAGAGTTGAGCACCTGAGATTTACAACTAGGCAAAGTCCCCTTTCCTAGCTGGCATAGATCAAACCTCTGGAATGGGGAGGACACACCCAGCTCCAATCAAAAGACATAGGGTAGCTTAATGGACAAGAAAATATTACCCTCATATATGCTCTCTATAAGAGACCTGATTCTGAACAGAAGATCTACAAAAGTTGAAAATGAAGGGATTGAAAATATTCTTTGCAAATGGATGTGAAAAGAAAGCTGGGTAGCAATACTTATATCAGACAAAGTAGATGTCAAAACAAAGGGCATAAAAAGGACAAAGAAAGTCACTACATAATACTTAAGGGAGTCCTGGCTGGCATGGCTCAGTGGATTGATGCTGGCCTGGAACCCAAAGGTCACTGGTTTGATTCCCCAGTCAGGGCACATAACCAGGTTGCAAGACAGGTCTCCAGCCAGGTCTGTAGCTGGAGGCAAGTGAAAGGCAACCAAGCATTGATGTTTCTCTCCCTTCCTTCCTTCCTGCCCTTCTCTCTGAAAATAATGAATAAAATCTTTCAAAAAATACTTAAGGGACTAATTCAACAGGAGGATATAACCATTATAAACAAATAACCACCCATCATAGGAGAACCTAAATATATAAAGAATATCTTGGATAACTTCAAGAAAGATATTGACAACAACACAGTTATCATAGTGTATTTTAATACCCCATTGTCAACAATCAATAGATATTCCAAATGAAGAATCAATAAGCATATTGTGCATTAAATGACACTCTAGATCAAATTACCTTAATTAATATATGCAGAAACTTTCACCCCAAAGAAGCAAAATACACATTTTTTTTTCAAATGCACATGGAACATTCTCAAAGGTAGATGACACTATAGGACACAAAATAGGCCTCTACAAATTCAAGAAAATTGAAGTCATATCAAGCATATGCTCAAATTACAATGGGTTGAAACTAGATATCAATCTCAAGGGAAAAATCTCAAAAATATCCAAATAAATGGATACTCAATAGCATGTTATTAAGTAATGAATAGAACAAAAATTAGATTAAGGGAGAAATAAAAAAGTATTGGGAAACAAATGAAAATGAACACATAACAGCCCAAAGCCTATGGAACACAGTGAAGGCACTCTTGAGAGGAATGTTCATAGCAAAACAGGCCTACCTAAAGAAGATAGAAAAATATCAAATAAGCAACCTAATCATATAGCTGCAAACACTAGAAGAACAAAAATGAAGCCCAGAGTGAGAAGAGGAAAAGACATAATCAAGATCAGAACAGAATTAAATGACATAGAGGCTAAAAAACAATTCAAAGGCTCAATAAATCCAGGAACTAGTTCTTTGAAATGATAAACAAAATTGATAAACTTTGAACCAAACTCATCAAGAAAAAGAGATGACCCAGGTAAATAAAATCATAAATGAAAGAAAAGGTACAACTGATACCACAGAAATACAAAGGCTTGTAAAAATTATATGAACAATTATATGCCAAGGAATTGGACAATCTGGGCAAAATGGACAACTTCCTACAAACATACAATCTTCCAAAACTGAATCGAGAATAGGCAGAAAGCCTGAATTGACTAATGACTACTAGTGAAATGAAAGCAGTAATCAAAAAGCTCCCAGCACATAAAAGCCCTGGTGGCTGCACAAGTGAATTTTACCAAACATTTATGGAAGAACTAACTTCTATTCTTCTCAAACTAGAAACAATTCAAGAAGAGGGAAGACTCCTAAAGTCTTTTTAAGAGACCAGTATCATCCTAATTCCAAAACCAGATAAAGATATAACAAATAAAGAAAATTAGAGGCTAATATCTCTGATGAACATAGATGCTAAAATCCTCAACAAAATATTGGCAATCTGGAATCAGTGATACATTAAAAAGATAAAACACTTCAATATAAGTCATGACACCATTAAAGTCCTATAGGCAGGAAAATTTCAGGTAGCCCACATAGAAATATTTTTGACAATATATCTCTAAGGGGAAGGAGAATAAAGGAAAACAGAAACAAATAGGATTACTTCAATCTGAAATGCTTGTTCATGGCTAAAGAAACCATCATCAAAGTGCAAATGGTACTAACTTTATGGGAGAATATATTTCCCAATGACACATCAAACAACAATTTGATGTCTAAAATATATAAAGAACTCATATGACTCAACACCAAGAAGTAAAACAATCCAACTAAAAAATGAGCAAAGGACCTGAATAGACACTTCTCCAAAGAGAACACACAGATGGCCCATAGACATATGAAGTGATGCTCAATGTCACTAGCCATCAGAGATATGCAAATTAAAACCACAATGAGATGTCACCTGTCAGAATGGCCATCATTAACAAATCAACAAACAAGTGCTGGTAAGGATGCAGAGTAAACAGAACCCTAGTGCACCATTGGTGGGAATTCAGACTGGTGCAGCCACTGTGGAAAACAGTATGGAATTTCCTCAAAAAACTAACAATGCAACTGCCTTTTGACCCAGCAATTTCACTGCTGGGAATATACCCATAGAATCCTGAATCAAAAGAACTTGTGTACCCCTATGTTCATAGCAGTTCTAATTACAATAGGCAAGTGCTAGAAACAGCCTAAGTGCCCATCAGTAAATGAGTGGATCCAAAAACTGGTACATTTACAAAATGGAATACTACACAGCAGAAAGAAAGAAGGAACTCCTACCTTTTGTGACAGTATGAATGGAACTGGAGAATATTATTCTAAGTGAAATAAGCCAGTTGGTAAAAGACAAATACCATATGATTTCACCTATAAAAGGAACATAATGAACACCAAAGATTTAAGCAAAATAAAACCAGAGTCGTGGAAACAAGGAATAGTCTGACAGTGACCTAAGAGGAGGGTGGAGGGGGACAGTGGGGGAAAGAAGGGGAAGGGACTGGTCAAAGAACATGTATAAATGACACATGGACATGGACAACAGTGTCGAAATTGACTGGGAGCAGGGGGTGGGATGGGCAGAGTAAGGCTAAGTGGGGAAAATTTGGACAACTGTAATAGAATAACAATTAAAATGATATAAAAATAATTTTAGAAAACTAGATGGGCTTGTACGTTGGGTGGGAAGGAGTCTCATCCAATCTCCAGGATGTGCCAAACAGTGGTAGTTAGGTTAATGGAGTTACAGATATGCACCCACCTGTCAGTTCTGTGGCAGAAGGGCTTAGAAGAGACAATGGCCTCTGTCCTCCTTTCTGTCTCAGGTAAAGCTATCCCCTAGCTCCCCCCTTGATGCCAGAGACTTCAGTTCTTTCCTATGCCACTGCTTGGGACTCCAGAAGTTTCCTTTACCAACTCAATTCACACTGATTTTTGCAGCCTGAAGTTATGGGACTTATCTTCATGGCACTAGAATCCTGGGTGGGGGGGCCTGGTGTGGGGCTGGGATTCCATACTCCTGAAATAACCCTCCCAAATTTTTAGCCACCACATGTGTATATGGGGCAAGCCTGTTCCATGTCTTTGCCCTGCCTACCAGTCTGGATGGATGAGGTTTCTTTAATTCTGTAATTCTCAGACTTTTATTTAACTCAATTTTTGATGGTTCTGAATGATGGTTGTTGTATATTTTAGTTGTAGTTTTGTTGTGGTTGTGTGAGGAGGTGAGCCATGTTTACCTATGCTGCCATCTTGACCAGAGTCTGTTCTTTAATTTCTTGATTCTAAGATGTATTTAGTGTTCAAGGGTTATAGAATTGTGTATAAATTATGTGCAACTAGGCTGTGAAACCTGAGGATTTTTAAAGTTATACCAAAATTTATAAAGAATTTATGAAGCTCAACACCAAAAAAATCCAATGGAATATTTGGCAAAGAACCTGAATATATGCTTCTCCAAGGAGGACACACAGATGGTCAATAGATTTGTGAAAAGATGCTCAACATCATTAATAATCTGAGAGATAGAAATTAAAACCACAATGAGATATCACCTCACAGCTACCAGAATGACTATCATCAATAAATCAACACACAGCAAGTATTGGCAAGAATATGAAGAAAAAGGAACCCCTCCTGCACTATTAGTGGGATTGCAGACTGGTACAGCCACTGTGGGAGAAGGTATGGAGTTTCCTCAAAAAGTTTAAAAATTGAATTGCCTTATGTCTCAGCAATTCCACTTCTAGGAATTTATCTGAAGAAACCTGAAGCACTCATTCAAAAGAATATGTGTGCCCCTATCTATGTTCATTGAAGCCTTGTTTACAATAGCCAAGATCTGGAAATACTCCATGTGTTCATCAACAAATGAGTGGATTGAAAAAGTTGTAAAGAAGGAAATCTTATCATTTTCAACAGTGTGGATGGGCCTGAAGATTATTATTCTAAGTAAAATAAGCCAGTCAAAGAAAGACAACTACCATATGATTTCACTTATATGTAGAATCTAATGAACAAAATAAACTAACACAAAAAATAGAAAGACTCATAGATAGAGAACAAACTGACAGCTGTCAGAGGGATTGGGGGTTGTGGGGCTGGGTGTAATGGGTGAAGGGATTGAGCAAAAACAAAACCTCATAAACACAGACAACAGCATGGTGATTAGAGGTGAGGAGGCTAAGGGAAAGTAAGAGAGGGTATAGGGGGATAAATGGTGATGGAAGGAGACTTGACTTGGCTTGATACACACACAATAAACAGATGATGTATTATACAATTGTACATCTAAAATCTATAAAATTTTATTAATCAATGTCATTCCAATAAATTCAATTAAAACAATGTATAAATAATTTTAACTCTTGGATTTTGTGAGTTGGATTTGGCTCCTAGGTGATTGGATAACTAAATTTATCACTCTTATCTGTGTTTCAGATAGAAGAGATTGAAGAATCATCAGCTTTTAGGGTAGCTAAACCATAAATCTGATCCACGGTGTTTTAACTTAAACATATCCTACCTGCCTGATAAAATAGTTCTTTCTGTTGTATTATAAAATCCATTCTGTATGGTGTATCCTGATACTGGCTATACTAGTTAATGAGATTTACTAATAAGTGTGGTGTATTCTCATGGGTCTTGGATGATTGCAAGTAATGCCAACAAATCACCAGCCCAAATGGTTATCAACTTTACAAAATTGTCCCATCAGCGCTGCCCAATTTCTGATAAGATGCTTTTATTTTTTACTTCTTCCAAACTCTCCAACTTCTCAATTTTCTCCACCCAATTTTTGTCAACTGTAGGAGTTTCTTTGTGGAATCTTTGGGGTTCTATATGCATATTATCATGTCATCTACAAATAAAGACAGTTTTACTACTTCCTTTTCAATTTGGATACCTTTTATTTCTTCTTCCTGTCTGATTGCTGTGGCTAACACTTCCAGTACTATGTTGTATGAAAAAAGTGAAAGCAGATATCTTTGTTTTGTTCCTGATCCCTTGCTCGCTCTGGTATTTTCATGATACAGATGTTGTTGGGCTTCATGTTATCTAGTATGTTTCTTAAGGTCTCCTAATTTATTTTTTATTTTGGCTGCTCTACATGGGTGTTTTTTCTATCTTGTCTTCCAAATCACTGATTTGATCCTCTGGTTCATTTAACCTGCTATTTATTCCTTCCAGTGTGATATTTATTTCAAATATTGCATTTTTAAATTTATGACTGGTCCTTTTATAGTTTTTATGTCTTTTTTTAATGCTATTGAGTGTACTTATAATCATTACTCTAACCTCTCTATCTGAAAAAATTGCTTTCCTTCATTTCTCCTACTTCTGTAGAATTCTCTTATTCTTTCATTTAGGGCCTGTATCTTTGTCTTCCCATTTTGGCTGTTTCTTTGTATTTGTTTGTATGTATTAGGCAGATCTGCAAAGACTGTGGTATAAGCCTTTGTCAAATGCTGTTTATGACTGGCCCTGGTCAACCTCTTTGGAGCTATCAGTGATGTACAACATGTGGCTCCCTCTGTTGGACCTGATTATGGGCAGAAGGAACCTGGCTGTGCACCAAGGCTAACTTTTATGAGCACCAAGCCTAGAGGAAGGTCAGCTAATGTGTCGTAAATCTCCCAGAGATCTACTTTAGTTGTTAAACTAATCAATGAAATAGCCTCAAGCTATAACAGTAGCCTTGCTCAAGCTTTACAGTGTGGGGCAGAATAATTCCTGCTGACTAGGCTATTGCTTCTCCTCAGATTGATGCCATTGGAGAGAAGTATTCTGCCTGAGAAAGATGGCTTTCGCAGGATGGGGGATGACTCATCACAAGTGCCCTGGTGGCTGTTTCTTTAATTCTCTTCCCAGGGCCTCAAACCCCAGACTCTCCTCAAGTGTCTCTAGGCCACTCTGCCCTCCCTCAACTAGAATTCAGGGTAAATGGCAGCAACAATTTTGTGTGTTGGTCCTTTAAGAGGCTCTCTGAGTCTCTAGCCATCTCTCCCTGGCAGACAGAAACCTGGTTGCTTTCACAGCTGAATGTTACCTAGGTTCCTTTCTGGCTCTGGTGCTGCAGGGATGGGGAGCACAGCTTGGAGTTTAGACTTCACACTTCTCAGGATTCCTCCTGAATGATGAAATATCCCTCTGGCACTTCAGCTGCCTCCTGTGGGAGCCCAGCCAGCCCTCTTGTGCCTTGTCCATACTCCCTACTAGTCTTGCTGTTGTGAAGTGGCCTCTTCTGTGTCTGTGATTATATGACTTCTCTGCAGGTAGTGCTCAGTTGGTTATTCAGGATGATTTTTCTACAATTTTGTTGTAATTCCAGATCAGTCAGGGAAGAGATTAGTGTAGCTCCCCTTACTCCTCTACCATCCTGTTTTTTCATTTCATTTTACTTTGTTTTTAGCTCTCTACTCTGTTCCAAGATCTAGCTATTTGTCAAAATATCAGAACTGTGTGTGCTCTTCAATTTTTAATGAATACAACAGTATCCCACAAGTTTAAAGCAGTGATTCTCTTCTCACACAATTGCAATAAACTTTCTTTGAGGCATTACCTTAAATTATTTGCCTGAGTTTTTGTCTGAATTTTTAAAGTTGTTTATATATTAAGTGCTTAATATTGCTGGTACTCAGGGCTCACCTCAAAAAGTGAGCCTCCTTTGTCTCTATCTCTCCTCTCAGCACAAGTATGGAACTTGTGTTGAGATGACAAAATGTGGGAATTTTAGCTGCAGGTGAATGCTTATATGTATTTTTAATTCTTTCAAAGTTCCATGGGAGGTAAAGATGACTATTCAAGCCAGGTTGAGGACCTGGAAGGATTTGGGGAATAATATTGTTTAACATGTAATAGACTAAGGCTAAATGGTATGATCTTCAATAACACTTAAATATATGTTGACTTTAGAAAATAATTTGCAATGAGCTCTGAACACCATATTTTCTAAAGAAAGGCCAATTTGATTCCATACATAGTGTTTTCTGTGAATATTAATGTGTATATATTACAACATATTTCATATCTATTCATGTATACTTAGGCACTTAAATTTAGTTCATTTGGGACTTTTTAAATACAAATAAAGTCTAGAAAAATTACATTCAACACAAAATGTAAATTCAAAATTTATATAACAAATATATCAAATTGCATAGGCTCTTCCTCCCTCTAGATTCTAGTATTTGTCTTCTATTCCTATGAAGTTATTTTATTAAATTGTTTTCTATTATATTTCTATTAAACTATTTCTATTAAAACTTATAAGTGTCTTAGGAAAAACACTACATTTTGGACCAAATGAAAATAAACATTTAGTATTAGATCACACAATGTTAGTAGCACAGAGACATTGTGGAAGAATACTCTTTACAACGAAAGCACTAACTAAGAAGCAGGTTTGTTAAGTGACTTAATAAAAGGCACATAGAGGTAATGCATTTCTAGACCTGGTTGCACACTTCCACACCCATTTGTTTGTTGCTCTTGAAAAAGAAAGCAATGAGTAATTGTTAAAAAAGCAATGTGTCCAAATGACTGCAGTTAACACAGGATTGCAAAGATTAGTAACAATCTATCTCCACCCTCAAGAAGTTTATCAGGAGATTAAAGGTAATGTACACATAAATATAGAGTATATATGCTATGGGATTTTGAGTCTGAAAATGGATCAAAAATTAAACCGAGGCCCAAAATGGGAGGAGAAGGAAAAGAAGAGGAAGGAAGAAGGAGAAAGATAAGGGAGAGAGAATAAGCAGGATCTCTTCAGTGTGAGCCAACCAGTACAAGCATGTAAGATAAACTTTGAAAGTGGGAATTGGAAAGCTGCGTGTACAGCAGGGAAAGAAGCAGGGAAAACACTTGTGCTGGAAGAAAATCATCAGTTGATAGGACATGAGGCACTTCCTCAAGGCAACATCTGCACCTCTAGAAAGGGTTATCCTTGCATGCATGCACCATTCCTTTGCAATCCGTTTGTGAGTGAGAGAAAGAAAATACTGTTTTGTCATCAGCATTCATCAGAAGCAAGCCTTGTGTACCATTCCAACACTTTTCTTTTTTCACTTTTCTTTAAATAAAGGTGGAGAAAGCTTTTAGTAAAAGTAATCCAGGTCCCAGCCCTCATAATATTACTGTTACGGCCTGGCTACTTTCCAGCTTCTCTGGGATAGAAAAAAGGCACCCTCCAATTTAATAACTAAATTAATTTTTCCTCCCACAACAGCATGTGCAATTATTAAAGTCAGAAAGATCTTGGCAGCCTCTTGCACTGGTAAATAGAACGTTGCATTCTCATCATATGATTAATTAATGTTCCTGATTCAAGGAGATATGAAATCGCTTTACATTCCTTCTGTTACTGAATAACCCAGTGTGGATTTTGCTCAGGCACTTTTTACATCCATGCAGTTAAATCACAAGTAATAAGCCACGAAAGCATAACTTTATGCTGAAGCTCTGTGTGAGTTACAGAAAATAAAACTTGAGATGTGCTTGGATGGGGGAGAGAAGAAAAAGAGCCAGGGAAGAAAAAACAAAAAAGGAAAAGGAAGGAGGGATGAAATTTGCACTAGTTGATCGGTCATGTCAGAAAATCTGTTTTACTTCTTGCTTGCCCATGGTTTGCAGTCTTATTTAGTGGTTTCTTAATAGCCTGTTTTCTCATTCACTAGTCATTAGTGATAGAAAACAAACATACACAAACTAACAAACTAACAAGAAAGCTGTGTATATGATCCTTGGAAGGATTGGCCTCTGTATCAACAGTCAGGAAGTGGTTTTCCTTGGGTGTCAAACCACATAAGCAAGTTTCCAGGCTCAAGTGAGTATAAATGTGACCCTTGGAGGATCCAAGGACAGACATTATGAAAAGTGTGCATTTGTCTCTCATTGACAGCATAGTGTGGACCAGTAAGAAAGAGGGATATTGTGCATTCTAACAAGTTGTTTCAAATATGATAAAACAAACAAAAGACACATTTACACCACTTTTCATCTGTTTTTCCTCCCTTAAAATTGAGTATTGAATTATTATTACAGATTCCCTCACCAAAGGAGCAGAGCTTTCTTATAATTAACTAGCATAATAGGCCATTCAGATAGAAAATTCACATTTTCTGAGAATCCTAGTTTCTATCTACATCATTAGGGAGAGTTGGGATTCATCCCTTCAAACCACCCATGGGCTGTAAAGGCATCACACTGCTCAGGAGCAGGGCTGGGTCCCACAGTGAAGAGAGGGGCTCCCCAGACCCCAAAACCAATCTCATTATATCAGATTCACTTTTTCTGCTAAAGGTTAATAGAGAAAGAACTTCACAGAAAATGATAAACTGTACCACAAACAGAAACATTAAAAAAAAAAAAAGTCCAGAAATTGCTAGGATTTGATAACCAAATATGTATCATGTTGGGAAAAAAAAGAAAGAAAGAAAATGAATTTATGCATTTTAACCACTGTTCTAGTCTGTTTCTCACTTCACAGAATCATTTTAGGTTTGCTTTTTTTTCCTTTTTACCAAATAGAGATACTTTTATATGGAAGAAAATATCCACATATAAGGAATATGAAAGAAATAGACACAGACACTCTTGAATAATTCAAGAATCTGCTGAAAAGATTTTCAGAGTTCTGCCTTCATAAAACCCCAATATTTAAAACCTTCATGTTGCCATCTAGTTAAACTCCTAGAGTACTGATGAGGGTTATTGAGTTGAGCTAAGGTGATTGGTAATAATCATAGAAGGGAAAAATGATTCTGGGTAAGAGGAATCATTTCTCTTCATTTCTTAGTTAACTTATGCCCCATGAAAGCACACACTCTTGCAACCTCTTGGGCTTCACTGAAATAATATGTTTCTCAATCATCAAGTATCCTTTGCTTTTTATTTCTATTTCCTTCTAACCCTTACATATTTTGTTTACCTTTCTCCCTAAATATGGAGTTTAGTATATATCTGTACTTTCTGAAATCTCTAATGAATTTTATCAGAGTGAATTTTAATTAAATATAGAACTAAAATATATTCCAGAAACTAGTACTTATGTTCATTCTACTATATATACTTTTAATTTACGTGGCTTTTCAAATGTCAATCAAAACTGAAAATTCTGACAACATCGTCTGAGGCCTGGATCAGGAAATACGAGTTCTCCTCTAAATTGGAATTGTCCATGCCAGAATTGCTGTATGGCATGGACAAAATTTTAACTGCTTTTGACTCATTTCTCCTTATTAAAAAAAGTGGCTTTTAATTTTCAAGAAAGCCAAAAAGGTAAATATGATAGTAGAAGAAAAAAAATTTTTTTTGGAGAAATAAGTTGTCTGAATTCAAAGCATCATTATTACTCATGCTTGTCAAAACTATAATGATAGAAAATATTATATGTAGGCTTTTGTTTCATTTTCACCAAAAGTCATTTATATAGGCTGTCAAATCATTAAGATCCAAGATGCAGAAAATAAATATCGAAACCACAATTAGCAATGCCATTGGTTATTTTTCTCCTCCAGAAAAAAAAGCCTTCAATTTTAAATATATGATGTTGGTATTAATGAAATTTGTTGAATCACTATGTATTTTATTATGGATCTAATGTAGTTCTGAAAATAAAGTTTCACTTAACAAAATCAGACATATCAGTAGTGTGATAACTTGGGTTCAGATATAGTTCCCAATCAACCAAAAAGTTCAACATTCACTAAGAAAACAATAAAAAACAAAAATTCACCATGGAAAATTCTGCTCCCTTTAGTATGCAGAAAGCACATGCTGGAAGTGGCTTCACCTGCCAGTTGTGATTAATTTGCTATTTCTTACAATGTCTCACTTTGATTATTAATGATAATGATTTGATTTATGAGTTCTGTTCACTGAATATTCTCAATTTCCAAAGATGTACTCTTTGGCTGGGGGGTGGAGGGAGAAAGGAGAGGGGGGAATGCTCTTGGGCAGATAGTGACTCAGGTAATGGAATGTGGCATCATTTACCTCTAGACACTGGTTCAAATCTATCTTCCCACATTTTCCAAAGGTGCACAGGGAAATCTAAATGCCAGGCAGAGATATTGTATATAATGAATGAGAGGAGGATATCATGATGCCACCTCTGTTCTGAGGTTTTGTCTCTTTCTGTGTTGTGGGGATGGAGAACATTGGGGACCAGGGCTTCTGGATTTTAAGGCTTTTCTCTGTGCAGAATTATAGCATGTAAACCCTGAGACATGAATTGCATAGTAGCGTATTGTCATTCATGCATATATTAAGAAGCTGAGATTTTTAAGACGGTATGAAAAGATGCTGGTTCTCAGAATAGAATTATAGAGAATTAAGGCAATTAGAACTCTGAGGAGCAATGTGCAGTGTTGCTAGAATATCATACTCTCTACCAACTGACCTCCTCATTGATCATAGAAAAGAAAATTCAGTAGAAATTAATTTGATGCTTTTCCTAAGTGCAAAAATAACTCAGGAATAATTGATTTTTAAAGGTTGAAAATTACAAAGGCTCTTATCTTTCTTAAGAAATATCTTCTAGGAAAATAAATATGAGAAAGGAAAATAAAGTAATTGCCTTTGCTTACATCATGCCCTCTGTGGGAGCCCAAGGACCTGAAATATGTCAGCGCTTTCAGCACTCCTTCAATGATCTTCCCACTGGGAGTTTATGAGCCTCCAGTTCCACTAAGTGTCTCCATGAAAATATTAATAGCAGCTAATCTTATTACTATTAAGAGTTTTCTATGGGCTACACACCTTAGATATATGATCTCATTTATTCCTCACAACAAATCAACAAGAAAATTGTTATTGTCACCATGTACAGATGAGAAAAGCAAGGCTCAGTGAGATTACCAGGTCACACAGTGAGAAGAGGATGCTGACTGACCAAGGCACTTTGAGGACACAACGCTATCTCGGTGTCCTGCCACTCTACCCCTCTCATTGACATGGCTATGAACTCCATGATTTGTCACAGATGAATTCTATTTTCTACTGACCAAAGGAAAAACCTGTAGCTTAGAAAGAGGGCAATGGCTCCCAGCAATTGGTGGAAAATGAAGAATAGCTACTACTCTAGAGATTTGAGTCCGCTGAAGTTCCTACATCCTACAAAAGGGTTCCCCTGTGTCTTGAACTATTCAGAAATCTTTCCTTCTGTCTACTTCTGCACAGAGACCCAGCTAAAGTGTTTCATTAACAAATTTTTAAAAAAACAGTTTACAACCCTAGAGCACTGGTTCTCACCTGGAGTGCCCCTCCTTCAGAGATGCAAATTTATTAAACCTGAGTTTAATTCCCCAAATTGGCACTTTAAACAAATGTCTTTTGAATTGGGCTTCTTTTGAGAAACCCGAGGAGACTATGCAGAGCCTACCCCAGCCTCTCATCCCAGTTTATCTCATTCCTCTCTGAAGAAGGATGCGGTCTAACAGACCCACTGTTTCTAGTGCGCCATCATTCTGTAAGTACTCTCAGAGACCAGTTTCACTCACCCTCTCTTTTCGGTTTCAACTGCCCATAGATACGTTGGTGATTTCCAAATTTATCTTTTCATTCTAGACCTCTTATTCCATTCCAGACTCACTTGCAACTGCCAAGTGGGCAGCTTCACTTGGGAGTCCATGTGATCTAACCTCATTTCATAGACCACACTTCTAAAATCCAGACTCTTCCTCCTAAATCTCTTCTTCCTCCTATATTCCATTTTTATTGTACCCTCACACACCCTTTTCCCAGCTAGAAATCAGAAAATCTTAGTGTCCTTTTCCCAAGTCACCTACAACGAATTAATTACATTCATACCAATGTTTACTTTCTAAATAGTTTTCAAAGCTATTTTACCCTCTCCATTCAAAAACTAATGATGCAAGTCAGGTTCCCATAGCCACTCACCTGGATTATAATGGTAAACTGCTCAATACCTTCTTCCTGTTTGCTCCCAAAACCATCTTCCTTAATGTCACAAGGGGACCTAATATACTGTGTTGCTCTCTTCTTAACAACTTTCCAAGGCTCCCAAATTCTTATGCATAAAAGATGACCTTCCCTTCTTCTCTGGTCTGATCTTCTTGACAATCCCTTCTCATATATATTACTAAGTAATTGAACACCTTCATATGCCATAATTATGCCTTCATTGAAGTTATTTCCTCTGTCAACTTCAACCCTCCCAATATTTCCTACTTACCCTCAACACCAGGTACCTTAAATTGAAATGCCAGTTCTGCCTTTTCTAAATATAGGACTTGATGAAAGTAATCTCATCAGGTTATAAAAATGAAATGGGGATGATCTAGTCAAGATGGCAGCATAAGCAGGCATTGCTCACCTCTTTGCACAACCACATTGAAATTACAACTGAAATACAAAACAACCATCACTCAGAATGGTCAGAAATCAAGTTGAATGGAAGTCTGACAGCTATGGAATTAAAGAAACCACATTAATTGAGACAGGTAGGAAGGGACAGATGCAGACTTGACTGGCTCTCATCCAGGTGTGGTGATAAAAATTCAGGAGGGGTATCTCAGGAGTAAGGAGTCCCATCCTCATACCAGGCTCCCAGAAAAGAGTTCCAGTGCCAGGAAGATAAATCCCCTAACTTATGGCTGCAAAAACCAGTGGGGATTTAGTCAGTGGAAGAAATTGCTGGAGCCCCAAGAAGTTCCTCTTAAGGAACCTACACATGGACTCACCTACTCAGACTCACTCCCTCTGAGCTCCAGCACTGGGATAGCAGCTTGAAAGGCACTAGTGGTACAGGGAGAAACTAAAGTATCTGGTACCAAAGCAAACAAAGGCCATTGTCCCTTTTCTAAATTGTCTCCCCATAGAGCACGTGAGCTGGTGCCATATCTGAGACTCCATCAACCTGACTAACACTATTTTACCAGCCTTGGAGAGCCCTAGAGACTCCTCCCCACCCAAATTATGGGCCCAATGAAGCTGCTTTTCCATATGAATGGCTGGTCTTGGCTCCTGTTTCATAGTTTCCTAAATCCTTTCAAACAAGCAACAGCTGGTCTCAGTGATCCCTAGGCCTGGCCCTCAGTAGCCTGCTTAGATTCACAGTTCAGCTTCACCTAGGAATCTCCAACCCCAGTACAAATAGCAGCCATCTCACATTGTTTTGTGACAGGCAGGCTTGCCCCTATTAAGAAGCAAGTGGGAGCTGATCTTGGTCACCTGGAGAATCTCAGGAATAGCACAGACCGTGTAGGAGCACCACTACCCTCCCCTGCATAGCTGATCCTCCATGAGGCACTGAGGTTGATGGTCAGTGGTCACAGATAGTCCTTGCAGCTAACTAGCCTGGGTAAATTCCTCCCATTGATCTGCCAACAATAACTAAGGCTCAACTATAAGAGGAGGGTGTACTCACTCCACATGAAGGGCATACCTTGAGTACCCAGCTTGGGGGATAGGAGAGGCTGTGCCACTGGACCCTACAGGATACCTACTACATTAGGCCACATACCAAAACTCAGAGTAAAAAAGCTCTACGCGATACACAGAAACAAACACAGGGAGGCTGCCGAATTGAGGAGGTAAAGAAATATAGCCCAAGCCCTGGCTGGTGGTACAGTGGATAAAGCACCAGCCTGTGAACCTAAAGGTTGCTGGTTCAATCCCCCAGTCAGGGCATGTAACCAGGTTGCAAGTCAGATCTTCAACCAGGTCTGTGGCTGGAAGCAGGTGAAAGGCAACCACACATTGATGTCCTCACTCCCTCTCTTCCTCTTTCCCTATCCCTCTCTCTAAAAATAATAATAAATAAAATATTTTTTTTTTTAAAAAGAAAGGTAGAGGCAAAGAAGGGGAGCAGCTTAGACAAGAACCTAGTATAAAGGAACCATGGACATGGACAACAGGTGGGACTGACTTTGGGGGGAATGGGTGGGTGGGGAAGGGGACAGAGGGGAGCAAAAAGGGGATGGATGTAATACAACAACAATAAAATTTAAAAAAAAAGAAAAGAAAGAAAGGAAGAAAGAAATATAGTCCAGATGAAAGAACAGAAGAAAACCCCAGGGGAAAAAAAAAAAAAACGACTAAATGAAGCAGAGATAGCCACCCTATCTGATGCATAGTTCAAAATACTGGTGAGCAGGATGCTCAGAGAAATGAGATTGAGTATGGCCACAAAATAAAGGAAAAAGTGAGGGTTATACAA
The DNA here is from genome assembly GCA_004026585.1 of Noctilio leporinus. Lineage (NCBI taxonomy): Eukaryota > Metazoa > Chordata > Mammalia > Chiroptera > Noctilionidae > Noctilio > Noctilio leporinus. The sequence goes on along the minus strand of PVIW01003270.1, from coordinate 133,475 downwards.
AATGAAATAAAGAGAAATATACAAGGAACCAACAGTAATGGGGAGGAAGCTGGGGTTGAAGTCAATGATTTGGAACAAAAGAAAGAAAGAAACACTCACCTGTAACAGAAAGAAGAAGTAAGAATTGAAAATAATGAGGAGAGAATTAGAAACTTCTGGGACAATTTTAAACATACCAACATCTGAATCATAGGGATGCCAGAAGGAGGAGAGAAAAGGCAAGAAATTGAAAACTTATTTGAAAAAATAATGTATGAAAACTTCCCTAATTTGAAATATACACATAAGGCCAGGAAGCACAGAGATTCTGAGACAAGTTGAACCCAAAAAGGACCATGCCAAGACAAGTCGTAATCAAAATGCCGAAAGTTAAAGATAAAAATAAAGAGAGAATCTTAACAGCAGTTAGAGGAAAGCAGAGCATTACCTCCAAAGAGTTCCCAAAAGATATCAGCTGATTTCTCAAAAGAAACTTCACAGGCAAGAACGGACTGGCAAGAGGTATTTTAGTGATGAAAGGCAAAGGACTTACAACCAGAATTACTCTATCCAGCAAAGCTATTTTTTAGAACGGCAAGGCAGATAAACTGCTTCCCAGATTAGGTAAAGTTTAAGAAGTTCATCATCACCAAGCCATTGTTATATGAAGTATTAAAGGGACTTATTTAACAAAAAGATCAAAGCTATGAACAGTAAAATGACAACAAACTAACCACTGAAGCTAAAAAACAAAAACAAATTAAGCTAACAACTAAAATAGGAAGAGAAGCATAGGTATGGAAATCATATGGAGGGTTATGAGCTGGGAGGAAGAAGGGGAAGAAAGAGGGAAATGGTGCAGGGATCAAGAAGCATAGTTGGTAGGAACGAAATAGACATTGGGATATTAAGAATAGCATAGGAAAGGGTGAAGCCAAAGAACTTACATGCAAAATCCATTGACATGAACTAAGCATGGGATATCTTGAGGGAAGCAGGGTACTGAGTAGTTGGAGGTCAAAGGAAAAAATTGGGACAACTGTAACAGCATAATCAATAAAATATACTTAAAAATAAAATAAGGCTAAAATATGTAATATGGCATCTATATCTCTCTGCCTAGCTGTATGAATTTATGAAAAACATTCACCTATTATATCACCATTATTACTGTTTCTATAATTTAAGTAAATTGAACTAGATTTAGTTATTCTCTGAAATCTTGTGATGCAGAGCCAATGAGTGTTTAGGCGTTAACTAATATTTTTGTGTTCAGATTTACACTTTATAAGGTGCTTTCATAACCATTTCCTTTGTCCCTTACAATGACCCTATTAAGCTCATAAGTACATCTCCCACTTAACAAATGTTTCCCAAGCAGTTAACTAGTTTTAGATAACAGGAACAATAAGTGTGACTTTATTTTCATACTTGCAAGAAAATTCAGTGCTTCCCATTCCTAGCTCACTGCTTTTACACAGGGCTTTGTAACAGGCTCCTTAGTACCTATGAAAAATTCATATGTTGAATCTAATTCTCCCAATCTAGAGGAAAACAAAACAAATAAAACTTTTTATATTTTATATATTATTTTATACTGCATTGCATATATTAAATATAACAGTATATATTTAAATTAAAACAAAGTAGACTTACAGTGTTTTCACCTCGGAGATAAGAACTGATATTTCTTCCATGGCCTTCTGTACAAGATAGCTACTATAGAGTTGCTAATGTAGAGTAGTTTTTTATACTCCTGTCTCAGCTAGCATTAAAAATAGTTGGAATAGATGAGCCTCCTCTGGGAATATTTAGAAGGCTTCTAGAAACACACCTGCTTTAGATGGGTTCTTTGAATTTATAGCAGAGACACACATAGGTAGGTTACCTTGGGTTGTAGTCTATCCTTAGATCAGGTGGCCCAGCCATCCTTAGAAACATCAGAGGCAGGGAGGTGAAAAGAAGATGCAGAGCAATTTGCCCCACCAGGCCACATGGGGGTCTAGAACACTGATTAAAATATAATAATAATGTTATAGTCTGACTGTATGTCTTTATTTTTCATTACACCTTTTTTTTACATGCTTCAAAAATCCAATTACTATCTGTCATACATGGGCATACTGCCCTTCAATTAGAGTTCTCATACCAGGCTGAAGGCCAGATTAAAGAAGACTACTTTGGTGCCAGAGGCCAATTCCTTGTCTAATAAATGCTGACAGGTCACCTAACCCTAGTGCACATCCAATCACTCCAACCATTTTGTTCTTAAGGGAACTCATGGGTGACAAGTACTTAGAACTTCCAAAACTACTCTCCTGTTAGAATTAGGTTTGCTTACTTATTACGGAACCCCCTGCAAATGTCTTAAATTTCTATAAATTTCTTATTGCAGACTCTTGGGAATCCTAGCAATAGCAATAAGATGGAGGAAGGGGTCCTCTTCAAAGACAAGCTCCCCCATTAGGGACACACATCTCTGGGTGTCTTGCACACTTCTGCTTATATCTCATTAGCAGAATATAGTCATCTTGTTGCAAGGCAGGCTAACATATTGTTTGACAGGTCAAAAATCAAGATTTGATACTAATTCAGAAGAACAGATACTTCTTTCTGTAGAGAACTAGCCAACTCTGATAAATCAGTATACTCCTACTACTCTTTAATTCATTTTCTAATAAAATTGAATATTTGATTTTCATAAAATTCATAGCATGATATTGAAGAAAACAACCTTCAAAACTTAAATGTTACCTTTAAGAGATTAACTGAGCCAATCAAGCCCAAGAAACTTGACTTTCTTTCTCTGTTTAGCTAGCCATTTCTTTGACCATTGCATAAAAGATGGGCCATAAGATATATAAGACTGATAAAAAGTAAAGAAACTCTAATAGCTGAAAAGCAAGCCGAGGCTCAGACAAGCAGGTTAACATCAGAAAATCTAAGAGTAGGTAATACATGATTGGTCTCTGAACTCTAAAATTAGGATAATCAGGTCAACATCACTGTTGTTTTGTGAAGATCAAAGTAGATAACACCTAGCTTAGTGGTGAGCACAAAACACATTCTTATACCTAAATCTAAAATAACATCTCATGCTAATTCTAGACAAAATTAATATGAAGTCAATTTTATCATCAGGATTTCTAATCTCACCAGTTAGATCTCTCCCCTTCTTTATGTCTTTCTTTTCTTCTTCTTTTTTTTTTTTTTTTTTCGTTTGTTTAAAGACTTTATTTATTATCTTTCAGAGAGAGGGGAAAGAAGAGAGGAAGAGAGGGAGAGAATCATCAATGTATGTTTGCCTTTCACTTGCCTCCAGCCATGGACCTGGCTGGAGACCTGGCTTGCAACCTAGTTATGTTGCCCTGGCTGGGAATCGAACCAGCGACCTTTGGGTTCACAGGCTGGCACCTTATCCACTGTGCCACCAGCCAGGGATCCTTCTTTATCTCATTCTTAGGTGACAAGTTGAAATGCTCTGATTTCAGAAGTCCCTCCCACATTTGCTCTCAGGAAGGTACCATAAATTCTAGACTTAAAATTTGCCACTTCCTTTTTTAACAAATAATTTTAATGTCATGTTTTAGGGAATTTCAGCACATTGTTAAAATAGAGAAGAGGGGAATACATTCCCTTATGAAAAAAATTGCCATTGTATATATTTCTTTTCTGTAGCAGTTGTATTTACATTTTAAGTTAAAACAAGTCTTTTGAGACAAAAGAGGTATATATTAAGGTATAATTTCATGCATTCATAATCAAGATAGGGGTAATATTTTCTACATAATACTTTTTCAACCCTCTTAAAATTTCACAATATAGGTGTAAATTTTTCTTTCAACTTTATTAAGATATTTAATATACAAGAAGTTACACATATTTAACATATACAGTTTGATGAGTCAGGACATGTGTATGCATCCATGATATCACCACCACAAGGAAGGTAATAAACATATTCATTACCTCTGAAAGACTTCATATATCTCCCTGATTATTTAAAAATTTTAAATATGACTGTTAAAATTCATTTTCTTGATCCCTCATCTGGCTATTTAGGTATATTCTTTTCTTTAAAATGCATAAGCTTTATGGGAAAGAATATTAAGGGAAGAAAAACATAAAGACACTGTCTGGCTCCTTTTTGTTTTTTAAGGCTTTACCTTCTAGTCCTTAAACTTCATATATATATAGATATGTTGGCAAACTCCCATGTCATGCCAATCAAAGAGAGACTATTAGGCTGTGTAATTAAAAATTATATATTGTTCATATTTAAAGTTCTAGCACCTCATTAATATCATAACCCCAATCTATCTTAGAATCAGTTAATTTCATTTAATAGCTCAAAAACAGAACATGAAAACTTTAGGAACCTAATCTCAGGTAGGGTATTTCTGGACTTAATATACTATTATCTATTGGATAAAGTCCCCTACAGATTCCATTACTATAGTCATTACCAACAATTAGTTTAACAATTTTTTTTTTTTTAGAAAATTAGATGAAAATATCCACATTGGAAGTATAACTTCATGGGTATTTAGGTTTGTTGCAAAAATGCTAAGAATGAGGCTGCCAGAAAGAACAATGTTTCTGCCTAAAATGAACTTATAAGCCCTGACTAGTGGCACAGTGGATAAGGTGCGGCCTGCGAACCCAAAGGTTGCTGGTTCGATTCCCTGCCAGAGGACATACCAGGTTGCAAGCCAGGTCTCCAGCCAGGTCCATAACTGGAGGCAGGTGAAAAGAAATCATACATTGCTGTTTTATTCCCTTTTTCCCTCCCTCCCCACCCTTCTCTCTAAAAATAATGAATAAAAATCTCTAAAAAATAAAATAAAATGAACTTACATGTGCTTTGGTAGAAAACCTGGAACCCCTTGTTATGTGCTTTCATTGCCCCCTTGAACCTCTGTGAAATAAAACTAACACAGCCTAGTCATAGGGCAGGAGGCACTGAAGACCTAAAAGATTATTCACAGATTGCTGAAGAAATGTTTGTCACAGTTTTGTTTAATTCATGATATATTTTTATACATCAATGGGTTTTACTATACTAGAACACAAAGTGTGGGATAAAACAAGTTATTTATTTTAAGAAGACAAAATAAGGTAATTGTTTAATACTAGATACCTTATGAAACACGGATTCTCTTTCTCATCCCATGATTAACTTAGGACAAAAATACAAAGCAGAGGTGGTTTTTAAAAAAATTCTGTTGAAGTGAAATCAAAGGGAGTTTTTGAAGGGCAAGTTCTCATTGCTGTGTACTGGGAATCAAGCCCTCATTACAATTAATGGATGTTCAATGCCAAGTTCCCCAAACCCTGGAGGTGAAAATTTCCCCTAAAAAGACCTGGAAGGAATTCAAGGTTGCTAAATGCTTGAATAAAACTTTACTTAATGTGTATTGTACATTTTTATTAGCTTGAGATGATATGTTATAATTACCTTCTTAAATCATGTGAGAAAAATTTAAACACATTATTAGCAAATAACATTCCCAAACCAAACCAGTTTGGTGTCGGTCTCTCCAGATGAGAGAATAAGGGGTAGCAGACAGGCCAATACAGTGGTAAACATGTCAGGAGTAGAAACAAATATTAGGCATCCTGGTCCTACCAAAGTGCAGAAGACTTAAGAGAAACAAATTAGCCTCTGCTGGAGCAAAACGGTAAAAAGAAGGAAATCTTTTTGAATTTTGCAAGCAATCATAACATCTAATATTTGGACATTTTATAATCAATTAGTTGGGAAAAAAAAAAGGTGTTTTCCACAGTAAAGTTAAAAGAGAAGAATCCTCTGGGAAGAATACTTATTTTAATTTCTTAGAAAACAAAGTTGAACCATTAACATAGTTGAAAAGGGCAGAATCAATTTCTTGGGAGTATTAGGACACAAAAGAAATGGAAGTTAGCTGGAATTCTTTTCTTCACCCTGCTTGGGTTCAAACTAAACTCAAATTTTAGAGACCCTTCCAATAAGGAACTGCCTTAAGAAATTTTACATTGAAGATCTATCCAAGTTGTCAAAAGTGGCCAGACTTCACCTTTTCTTATGGTTGAGTAGTATTCTATTGTATATACATATGTATTATTATGCTAAGGGAAATAAGCCAGAAAGAAAAAGTTAAGAATCCTAGCATTTCGCTCATATGTAGGGTATAAAACTAAATGCAACAAATGAGCAAACAAGAAAAACATATAAAAACTTGTAGACAGACAGCAGAATGGTGGTAATCAGAAGGAAGGCGACTGGAGGGCTAGTAAAGGTTAAAGGGAGTGGTGATTAAAGAAAATTTGATTTTTGGTAGTGGTCACACTATACAAAACACAGATGATGTATCAGAATTGTATACTTGAAACACATAATTTTAACGCCTTAGCTGGTGGCATAGTTGGATAAAGCACCGGCCTGCAAACCCAAAGGTTGCTGGTTCTATTCCCCAGCCAGGGCACATAAATAGGTGAAAAGCCAGGTCTCCAGCCATGTCTGTGGCTGGAGGCAGGTGAAAGGCAACCATACATTAATATCTCTCTTCTTCTCTGCCTCTCTTCCTTCCCCTCTTTCTGAAAATCATAAATAAAATCTTTAAAAAAAGAAACATATAGTTTTATTTTATTAACCAATGTCACCCAATAATTGAATTTGAAAAAAGAAATCTTACATTCAAATACATATTATGAAGTCTTTTGGAAATACAGAGCTGAAAACAAAGCTGGTAACCAGAAGTGCTTTGTCATTAGCTAGATAGCACTGAGCCTCTTCTGGAGGATGTCTATGAGGAAGATTGCATTCCACTTTCCTGCAAGCTGATGGATAGCCATGGTGCACAAGTGGTACAAGCATTTTCTCCTCAGGAACCTCCACTCGGGAGAGGAATTTTAGGAAGGGCTGGTATCTGCCTGCAGGGAATGAATTGCAGGTGAAAGCTGGCTTCTTCACAGCTTGATTGAAAACTGGCACAGGTTTGTTTTGGCAAATGTCTTTTAGAAAGTAAAACCTTAGTGCATTTACAATTTATTTTTTAGTCATATATTCAGGGAGATGGACTAGAAGGCATTTTGTAGGAACTTGCAATATTAAATTTTGATGGAAAGAGAATGACATGGTTGGCAATGCTAATTGGTTACCCAGGAATCTAAAGTGTAGGAGGAGAATTATATGAAGAAGTGGGAAAAAAGAAAAGGACTTGTGCATTTCTGTCCTTGTTAAAGATACACTGATTCTCCCTACACAAGTCTAGAGGCTATTATGTATATCTGAATGTTAGAAATATGAATAAAATACACCAATCATTCCTACAGTTTTTGAATACCTTATTTCTTCCAGACTTTAAAAATACAGTGTAATTGAAAGAAATACTGGGCTTAGGACTAATGACTATTGAATGGAGATGACATACTTCACATTTTAAAGTATTTATTTTTATTTTAGGTATAGTGTCAATATTAGAAGTTTCCCAACAGTATAAAAGAAGTTGACAGCCCTGGCTGGTGGTGCAGTGGATAGGTGCTGGCCTGTGAACCCAAAGGTTGCTGATACAATTCCTTAGTCAGGGCACATAACCAGGCTGCAAGCCAGGTATCCAGCCAGGTCCGTAGCTGGAGACAGGTGAAAAGCAACCATACATTCATGTTTCTCTCCCTCTCTGCCTCTCTCCCACCCCCTCTCTCTGGAAATAATAAATAAAATATTAAAAAAATAAGTAGGATGTTATAAAATAACAATAAAATTAAATTTAATAAATAAATAAATTAAAAGAAGTTGATATTAAAAGTTATGAATCCTGAACCAAGATGGCGGAAGAGTAAGTGGAGCTATATCAACCTCCTCTCAAAAGAAAACAGGAATTACAACTTAATTGGGGAGAAATCATCCAGAATAACCAACAGACCACCAACTGGAGAAAAACCTTATTACCACAGACAGAACAGAAGAGGCTGTTTTATCACAATGTGACTGAGGTGCCTAAAACTCACCACTGATCACAGGCTGATTGGATTAACAACTAAAGGAGACAGAAAAAGATAGTGGATCTCTGGTAGTCTCCAACTGGCTGACTAGGCCCAGACTGGGTCACCAAGCATGGAGCCATGAAGTAAAAAATGTGCATCTCTACACCACAGAAGGTCACACCACTTAGACAGTAAGTCAAAGCAGACCAGTCCAAGAAGCAAAAACAAGTAAGAGTCACCTAAAATGGGGAGACAAAGAAATAAACCCTCAGCAAAAGGAAAGGAAGAATCCCCAGGAAGAGTGCAAAATGAAATAGAGGCAATTACACTATCAGACATGGAATTCAAAATAATGATGATAGAGAAGCTCAATGAGTTCAGCAAGTTCAAAGAAAACTACAACCAACTCCAGGGGAACTATTAAGAACACCAGGGGAACTACTAAAAACTTTAAGGAAGCTACAAGGAACTTACTGAGAACTACACCAGCATTAAAAAGGACCTAAAACCATCAATGAGAGCTAGTAGGAAATGAAGGATACAATTTCTGAATTGAGGAACACAGTAGAAGGAATCAAAAGCAGACTAGAGAAAGCAGAGGATCAGGTCACTGAGCTGGAAGTCAATGTAGAAAAAAATTCCCAGGCAGTGCAACAAAATGAAAAAAGGCTGAAAAAGAATGAAGAGGTTTTAAGAGAGCTGCAGGACGACATGAAATGTAATAACATTTGTATCATAGGGATACCAGAAGGCAAAGAAGAAGAAAAAAAGTAATGTTTGAAAACCTGTTTGAAAAAATGATGACAGAAAACTTCCCTAAGTTGCAGAGAGAAAAAACCATGCAATTTCGGGAAACACAGAGGATCCCAATGAAGAGGAGCCCAAACAGGCCCACTCCAAGACATATCATCATAAAAATGGCAAATTTCAAAGACAAAGGGAGAATCCTAAAAGCAGCAAGAGAGAAATAGCTAGTAACATACAAGGAAGCTCCAGTAAGGTTATCAGCCGATTTCTCAACAGAAACACAACAAGCCAGAAGGTAATGGCAAAAAATATTTCAAACAATGTAAAACAAAGGCCTGCAACCAAAAATATCCTACCCAGGAAAGCTGTCATTCAAAATGGGAGTTTCCCAGGCAAAAGAAGGCCAAAAAAATACATCTCCACCAAACCAGCATTGCAAGAGATGTTAAGGGTCTTCATCAAGAAGATGAAGAAACAGAGACAGACAAGAACACAGGTACAAAAGGAAAAATAGATAATGAATAAGTACCTATCAATGATAACCTTAAAGGTAAACGGATTAAATGCACCAATCAAAAGACATAGGGTAGCTGAATGGATAAGAACCAACTTTAACTTATGAATGCTTTAAAATAATCTTGTTATAAATAGATTTTACTAAATAATGTATAATTTTATATATTACTTGTATCTGCATTACTGCAGGCTAAGTTTTCTTAGATTGGAATTATTTCACAATATGGGAAAATCATGTTACTTGCATGATTTTACAACTAAGAAAAATTGAATGCAGTTAAGGAAGAAGAAAAAAATTTAAAAATATGGATGTATGTTACATAGAAGACATGCTATCTTTCTTATTCACTGTTACAAAATATGTCCATATTTGTGGATGTGAAATTTGTAAATTTTGTTAGCAATTTATGTTTTAAATAGCAATGAACTGGTCGTTGGTGTGTTGTGAAATTTGTCAATTTTCAGGTTAGAAAAGATGCTGAGAATGAAGACCAATTTGGATGGAAGTTGTAAACTACTAACCTACAGGATTTGTGTACAAAAGCAATATATATTCTCATATTAGCGTGAAAATTAGATGAAATTCCTTTCAACTAAATCATGGAAATATACATTTCCAGCTATGAAGGCTCCCAAACTGGGGATGCTTGAGAAAAAGAATTAATGCTATAGTAAACTTTATTATTGAAATGTGAACATACCTAATATTTACCTCAACAGACTCTTAAATAGTTCAGGGGTTATTTTAGGACCACATAGGAAGTCAACCACAAGTTTAAAAAAATAGCTAGAATACTATTTTACAAATTTTAAATCCTAGGGATTTTTATTTTTTACGTCAACTTAGCAGACATAATAATTTCTACTCTGGGGACCAGCTGAGCACCACAAGTTCCATTATTTCTGAAGGCTTCAACTTGTAAAACACATGTAGAGGAAAAACAGAGGGTATTGAAAGAAGTAAGACCTGTGCACAGCCTAAGTAAATAAGTAAATAAATAAATCTACTATTTAAGATGGAAAACTCCAAAAAGAATAAATTGTAGTTCCAGTAGCTTAAAATAAAGTTGAGTTGTTTATTGGAGGGGGGATGATCTGACCCAAAACCAAATTCATTTTTCACTATGGGTTTGGCACTGTCTCTAGGACAACTTTCACAAAAGTGAGTTCTGCAATACACCATTTCCATGATATATTTCACAAAAATAGCATTCCAGAGTAAAATAAGTATTAAAGAGGAAAAAAAACTGCTTAATTTGCTACAATATATCTAAAATACTATCATTTAACATGTAATAATTATATAAGCTATTGGCATAGTTAAAATTTTTGTATGAACTCTTCAAAATCCAGTATGTACTTTAAATATGTGTAAATATATGTATGCATATGAATGTATTTTTGCATGTCTTTGGTAATATTGCAATTCATATTACTTAAAAGAGTAATTCTTTAAACAAATGAATTAATGTAGGCATTTTAAAATAATAAAATGAAAACTTTGTATTAATATGATTTGAGAAGCTGACAGAAGGCAGTAATTAAATGGTGAATTATCTAGATGTGAAAGAAAAAAAAAGTACATATTGGTGGTTACCGAATAGATAGGGGGATGTTAAGAAGAATGAAGGAAATGAAAAGCCAAAGAACTTATAGGCATGACACATGGATATGAACTAAGGGGGCATTGCCAGAATAAATGGGGTACTAGGTGCAGGGGGGAAAGGGGAGAAAATTGAGACAATTGTAATAGCAAAATAAATAAAATATATTTAAGAAAAAAATTAAAATAAAAAATAACAAAATTAAAGTTATGAATCCCTTGGAAAAAACATATGAGAAAATTGTATCCATAACTATTTCTGCCTGATTTCAAGAAATAATAGAAAATATTCCCTTTTGTTAATCTTTCCTTTATTCCTTGAAATAAGTGATTAGTTCAAGTTGGTCAAAACTTTCCCTTAAGGTCATTAAAAAAGATAATATCTGATGTATATCTATACAGTGAAGCCAGTACTTTAATCTCTCAGAAATAGGTAATAAAATATGCTATTATCATGAACTCACCTAAACTGTCAATAATCCAGAGGCTTGAACAATCCTTTGGATAACTTAGAAAGTCAATGTACACAATTCTACAACCACATTTTGTACTGAATGTATTGGATAACTCTGTTTTGTTAATGTAGACTTGACCCAAGTACATCTAAAACTCCTTAAGAGAGAATCAAATACCTAAAATTAGCCCCAAACTGCAATCATTGGGAACCTGCATAAATTTACTTAAAACAAATTATACCAATCTCATTTTTAGATGACATTACTAGACTGGTTCATCAGGGGACTAACAAAATCATTGAACTTCAGTTTTCATAAAATTTTAGTCAGTGTCTTTCCAAGCCATAAGGCCATTGAATATAGTAAAGTATAAATAAGTAAACAGGGTTCTATTTTGAGTTCTTTCTCAGAAAAGGTATGTAACTTGAAAAAGTTTTGTCTCCGGTTCTTAAACAAAGTGCTAGATCAAGCATATGTGGAAATCCTCATCTCTCTTCCAGTCACAGGGAAATGCATAATACATCTTTATAAATTTATGGTAATACATATGAATAAGCATGTATACACATATTCAAAACACATAATTTGGGTTAAAAGCAAGAAAAAAAATTTGCATGAGTCAAAAATGGAAAGGAAATATCCTGTCAGTACATAGGATCTGAAGTTTTCTTTCTCACAATGGGGCTGAGATCATAGGGCAGAAGTTTCTGGAACTATAGCCATAGGTTACATGACATAGGGTACTGAATCCCATCCATAAGTCTGGAATCCAACAACTCAGTGTTTGCTTGTTTTTTATTAGGTTCTCAGATTTTAATTTTATTTATTTATTTTTAAGATTTTATTGATTATTTTCAGAGAGAGAGGGGAAGGAAGAGAGGCAGAGAGGGAGAGAGACATCAATGTATGTATGGTTGCCTTTCACCTGCCTCCAGCTATGGACCTGGCTGGAAACCTGGCTTGCAAACTGGTTACGTACCCTGGCTGGGGAATTGAACCAGAGACCTTTGGGGTTGCAGGCTAGTGCCTTATCCACTGTGCCATCAGCCAGGGCCTCTTTAATTCAGATTTTTGAATTGTTTCAAAGACAGTTGACATCAATATTGTATTAGTTTCAGGTACACAACCCAGTGATTAGACATTTATATAATCACCCTGATAAATCTAGTATGCATCTGATTCATACATAGTTACTACAGTATTATCGACTATAATCTCTACACTCTACTTTACATCACCATGTCTATTCTGTATTTTTTATTTCTTATTCCCTTCATCTCTTTTACCCATTCCCTCAATCTTCCTCTTATCTCTCAACCATCAAAATGTTTTCTGTATCTGAGTCTGTTTCTGTTGGACCTGTCTGTTTATTTTATTTTATTTGTTTTAGATTTCACATATAAGCAAAATCATGGCATTTGTCTTTCTCTGTCTTATTTGTTTTATTCAGCATATTATCCTCTAGGTTCATCCACATTGTTGCAGATCACAAGATCATTCTTTCTATGGTTGAGTCACATTCCATTGTATAAATACAGTACTTCTTTATCCACTCATCTGTATATGGACTTCTTGGGTTGCCTCCAAGTCTTAGCTGTTGTGAATAATGCTACAATGAACATATGCATAGAGGTACCTATCTTTTTGAGCTGTAGTTTGGAGTTTCTTTAAATAAATCCCAGTAGTGGAATTTCTTGGTCCTTCTTCATCTTTTCTTATAGCCTTTGTTTTAAAGTTTATCCTGTCTAGTATATTTTGCTACTCCAGCTTTTATTTTCTATTTTCACATTCATGAAATATATTTTTACATCCCTTTTAATCTATATGTGATCTTTAATCTGAGGAAGGTTTCCTATAGGCAGCATGTGTAATTGTAACAGAGCAGGGCAGGAATCCCCAAATTTCCCAGTCTATGGTTTTGGCAATGGGAGAAGGAAGTAATACAGCTTTTAAGGTACTTTGCATATCTATAGCAGGCTGGTAGCTAGGCTTGTAAAAGAGCTGATGATACTGTTTAAGATATTTTGCATATCAATGACAAAGGGGTAGCCAAGCTTTTGTTGAAGGAGAAAAGCCAGCCACGAGGAAGGGGATCATGCAGTTTGAAAGGATGTAGAGGGACCACCCCATATGCCATGAGAAGAAGCATGATGGGAGAAGCATGCTGAAGGAGGATGATGAAGCAGCAGACCTGGACTCTGCCTGGACTTTTGGAACTCAGGACACAGGGAGAGGACACTCTTAGGGCTTGTGCTTTTCCAGGACTCCACCATGATCCAGTGTAACATGGCATATGCTTTTCTGGACTATTACATGGAGGCTGAAGACAATGTACCCCAGATCATGAAGGAGAGAACTGACAGATAAGGAATGGGAAACTATTGGGCTTGGTTTTGGCTTATAGCCTTTTGGGAAGCAAAGTAAGTGCTAGTTCTCATGGGAGAGCAGAGTTCTGAGCAGGAGTGCTCCCAGCTTTACCCCTTTGTTGGAATATTATAAATAAGACCTGTTTTTCTCAACACTAATTGTTGGGTCTTACACCAAGGATTCATGTGAATGAACCCCTCTTTGCTCGGTAACATTAGGATCTTATTTTATTATTCAGTCAGCTAATTTATGTTATTTGATTAGGGCATTCAATCCATTTGCACTTAAAGTAATTATAGATAGATATGTATTTATTAGCATTTTACTATTTATGTTTTAACCTATTTTTTCTACTCTTAAAGAAGACCCTTTAACATTTCTTGTAATACTGGTTTGGTGGTAATGAACTCCTTCTTTAGTTATTTCTTGCCTGGGAGGCTATTTATCTGTCCTTTCATTCTAAATGATAGCTTTTCTGGGTAATCTTGGTTGTAGGCTCTTGCTTTTCATCAGTTTGAATATTTCATGCCAATCCCTTTTAGCCTACAAAGTTTCTGTTAAGAAATCTGCTGAGAGTCTTATGGGAACTCTTCTGTAGGTAGTAACTAACTTGCTTTTTTTCTTGCTGCTTTTAAGATTCTCTCTTTGTCTTTAATCTTTGGCATTTTAATTATCATGTGTCTTGGTGTGTCTTTTTTAAAAGATTTTATTTATTATTCTAAGAGAGAGGGGAAGGGAGAGAGGCAGAGAGGGAGAGAGACATCAACGTGTGGTTGCCTTTCACCTGCCTCCAGCTACGGACCTGGCTGGAGACCTGGCTGGAGACCTGGCTTTGGCAACCTGATTATGTTGCCCTGGCTGGGAATCAAACCAGTGACCTTTGGGTTTGCAGGCCAGCACTTTATCCACTGAGCCACCAGCCAGGCCTCAGTGTGGGTTTCTTTGGGGTCATCTTGTTTGGGACTCTGCTTCCTGAACTTGTATGTCTTTATTTCACAAATTTAGCAAAGTTTTTGTTATTATTTTTCATGTAGGTTTCTAATTTCTTGCTCTCTCTCTTCTCCTTCTGGCATTTCCATGACGCAAATGTTGACAAGCTTATTATTATCTCAGAGGCTCCTTCAATTATCTTCATTTTTTTTTTTAATTCTTTCTTCTTTTTGCTGTTCTAATTGTGTGTTTCTGCTTCCTTATCTTCTAAATCATTGGATCAGTCTTCTTCATTCAATCTGCTGTTGATGATGTCTCATATAGTCACTCTGGTTATTATACATTTTAAAGAATTTATTCTTTTATTTTTAGAGAGAGGGGAGAGGGAGGAAAAAAGGGAGAGAAACCATACATCAATGTATGGTTGCCTTTAATGTGCCTTCAGCTGGGGACCTGGATGGAGACTTGGCCCTGACTGGGAATTGAACCAACAAACCTTGGGTTTGCAAGCCAGTGCTCTATCCGCTGAGCCACACCAGCCAGGGCTGGTTATTATATTTTAAAATTTCTATCTATCTTCTGCTTCATCAAGACTACTGTTTATTCCTTCCAGTGTATTGTTTACTCTTCCCCTAAGTTCACTGAACATTTTTATAACCAGCATTTTGAACTCTTTATCTAGTAGATGCTTGTATAACCTTGCTTACCAGAGAGGGGCTCTTAAACTTTCAAAGCAGCAGAAACCAAATTATGTTGTTTTTTTTTGGGATTCTTCATTTATCAAAGTTAATATTATCTTTTTTTAATATAGTCAGGTTTGTGCTTATTACTCATGCTTTTTTAGTTAGCATATATTATTTGGGACTATTAAAGAAGTTAGTACAATTTTAAAGAAAAGCAAGAAGATAATGACATACCATACAAAAATGTGGTATTTTTGATATTGGGAGCACACAGTTACAAAAAAGCAAAGAGATTCCTAGGGTACTGATAATGTTCTAATAATCAATCTGGATGCTGCATATATGTCAGTGTGTTTTATAACCTTCTTTAAAATCTACACATAAATATTATTTATATCCTTTTCTATATTATGCTACATTTCTTAATCCTTTTAAAAATATTTATTTATTTTTAAAGAGAGAACAAAGAGGAGAGTAGGAGAGGGAGAGAAACATCAGTGTGCAAGAGAAACATCAATCTGCTGCCTCGTACATCCCCAAGCAGACATCTGGCCCACATCCCAGGCATGTATGTGCCCTGACCAGGAATTAAACTGGGCAAACTTTTGGTTTACAGGATGACACCCAACCCACTGAGCCATACCAGTCAGGGCTTTAATTATTTGTTTGTTTATTTATTTATTTATTTATTTTAAAGTGATTCAAGTAAGATGATCAAAAGATTAGCTCCCATAAACAAAACAAGGTGGGGGAATTTCCACAATCCTAAATGATTAGACAGCTTATAAAAACTGCAAGCTACACAAAATTAGGTCACTTCACATACTTAAATTTAATTGTTACCTCTTCAGTTATGCCACCTTAGTTTTGTCAAAATATTGACCAAGTTGTTTTAGTGCCCAGTTATATTAATGACCTACTAACATGCAATATACAATGTTCTAATTTGGTGATTAAAATCAAGAGTGTAAGTAGCATCCCTTTTTGATTTAGTTAATGGGTTGGCCAAAAACTCCATTTAGTTTTTTGTGTAAAATAAAAGACACATTTTTCATTTTTCACCAATAAAGTATTGATTTGGTATAATGTTGGTTGTTCTCAATTAATGTCTCAATTTGATCACTATCAACTTCAATTGGTCTACCCAACCATGGAGTATCATCCAACTCAGTGTTACTAAAGCTATCTCATGGATAAAACTAAATGAACATTTTTTTAGTCAACCCAATACATGAAATGTGAAGAAAAATCAAATTTTAGAGAAAAAATCAATTGTCATTTACAGTTTATATATTGAAATCAACCTGTAGTATAGATGAGAGTAAGTAATTTTATGTTGGAAAGATAGCTGCAAAGATATTTTAAATTTATCATAATTCAAGAATACTTATATTATAATTGAATGTTTAGCATACTAATTTCAAATTATTTTTGTGTCTGGCTAACAAAAATGTAATAAAAAGTTGACTTAGCAAAACTGTAGTGGATAAGAAGTTAATGGCAACAAAATTAAGGTGAATATAATTATGTCTTATGAAGGTATATTTAAGGCACTATTAAGAGTAGCAATTAAATTAAGGATAATCAAAGATCATTGTTATAGAAATATATTAATATAATAATAATTTCTTTTAAATTATTTTTAAACATTATATCTAAGGATCTTAACACATTTTTATTGCCAATTTGCTCTGGAATAGAACAAGTATTTCTTTTTATTTCTATCACTAAACTGAGTCAAGAGGGGAAAATTGTCAACCTGTTTCAAGAGCAAAACAAAAGTTAAAGCAGGAACCACTTAAGTAACTACATTAGACCTATAGTATAAAGTATATACTCTGGGAGCTTCAATGAGTCCCCAAAGTACCAAATGTGATAAATCATTAAAAAATAAAAAAGGCTGTTCAGAGGTTCTGATATTAAAGATTTCTCAATGCAAACTTTATTAATTATCTAAGTGACTCACTCTTGCATAGTCATCTAACTGGTACATTCTGATTCACAGACATGCAAAATTACATGCCACACTTACTTTTCAAAAATTAAAAATGTATAATTTCAAAGCCAAGGATTTACTACATTTTTCCAGGTGTAAATTTTGCATTTAAACAGTTACCAAACTACTCCAAATATCCTATTGCTTGTCGATACTCCTCAGGAATGCTAAATGGATTAAAGTCAATTACTAATCTTTAATCAACATTTGCCATAGTCAATAACTCTACTTAGTGCTTCACCTGTGTTACTTTTGTTTAAGCTACAAACAAAATCTATAGGTTAGTGCTCTTGCTCTTCTTGTTTCAAAAAGGTTATAATTCTTAGTAACTAGTTCAAGTTTACACAGGGGGAGTACTAAGCTAAGCTAATGAAGGAGGGGAAAAAGATACTTTTGATTTACAAAAGTTTGCTTTTCATTTGAAATATTAAATGTTGGAAGGCTCAGCTTATGGGGTCTATATCATAAACCAAAATGTAAAGATAAAGCACAATGAAATATATGTAAGTTTTTCCACATAAAGAGAGTATGACATCTGGCCTATGGGAAGAAGACTAGAGAAATCTGATTTGAGGAAAGTGAGCTAAAGTCTAGTACGTGGCAACTTTTTCTTCTGCTATGAGTAAGAATCTGAAAGTTTCATATGCATGGTCAAGAGGTGACCAAGAGCACCATCCAAAGAGGCCTCAGGACTATAACAAAGAAATAGAGCTAGAGTACACACTACAAATCACACAGTATGGATGCCACCAAATGTGACAATCCAAGGTCTAGATATCAAATAGAACCATTGCCCCATCCCTGATATCGGAAGAGACTCTCTTCTCTTCTGGAGATAACCAAGGAGAGCCAGAAATTAGGAGTAATTTGATTAATTACTCATAGGAATAAATTTTTAAATAGCAGGTGACTGAATAACTATCATGAAGATAACGTGTTTCTGAGAAGAAATGAAGTTCTATAACCTGCAACCACATTTACTCATTAAAAAATACTTCTCTCTCTACTTCATATGAAAATTTTTACTCTTCTCTGTTTTCCCTATTGCACAATGGTATTTGCAGCAGTGGATCTCCTGACTCTTGCTGTTTTATTTCCTACATTCTCTCTGTCATCCACCATAAATTAACATTTACAAGTACAGAATACTATCTACTTGCTTTCTCCAGTTGTTGTTATGAGCTATGTGAGCACAGACCTCACATTCCCCTTTCTGGGAATTCAGTTTACAAAAAATTATGTAGTATCTTTTCCTTATGTTTTGAAAAAAGTAATAAAATATTTGAAAAGTTTACTGTGAAAAAAGAAGCAGAAAATGCCAGAAATTATGTATGGAGCAGATATGAATCTATAAAAAGTAATTTCTAAAACCTGTCACTTCATATTGGGGATAGGATCCATAATAAAAATAAACTTAATAAAGTAGTATTTGAAAACACCAGAAATGCTTAGGACTTATATAGGCATCTTAATATCTCCAAACTGAGACCTATTACCTTTAGGTTGGCATAGGTTTGCATGATATTAAATCATGCAAACATCACATGATTTGATGAAAAGAATTTAAACCAAATAGACAAAAAAAAAAAAAAAGAGGGAGACCTACATACAATTGAGGATATCAGGTGCATCAGAGAAAAGAGCAACCATATTAGAGAAACTACCCAGTAATCTGAAGGAGAAATAGCTAGGAAGAAGTATGCTTGGCCCAGTGCCTCCAAGTTCTAGCTATTGATGCAAAAACTACAGATATAAAATAACTAAACATGGGCTTTTATCTTATAAGCCATAAATGACTGAAATCATAATGTTAGACAACAGACACCACCAGCATACTGTAGGATAATCAGGGAGAGAAGCTGTCTCAGGCAATAGAAAATAATGGGAAAGGCATTAAGAGAATCCTATCCGGATTCCAGGCATAAAGTTCTTTGGAAAATGGGAGGAGAATTGTTTAATAGACCACATGTGAGCTTAAGGTGAGGAGAAGAATTCAAGAGTTAAGGGAACAGTCTAAAGAATGAAGTTAAGAGCAGATTGGACAGGATTCTAGAACCAAACAGATAGCTATAAGGAGCTAACACTGTCTAGGCCCTGTCTCCATTCACCATTTTCCCCAAAATCTTGTGGAAATACTTTTCTAAAGGTACATAGGAGATTGTTTCATCACTTGTTTTCTGTTTAAGAGTATAATGAAGTTTTCAAGGAGCAGATGCCACAGGAAATAAGAAAGAATAATAAGAATGCCCAGTTTCAAACTATTACCCCATTTTATTTGATACTCCTAAATGTAATTTAATTTGTACAAAATATCTTAATTCCATAATTAGACATAAAAAATACAAATTTAAATACACATGGATAAGATGATACTCTTCTATATTTTTAAGTATATTTAGCTTTTACTACTCTTTCATGAACTTACCTCATTTTCACTAAAGAGCTACATATTAAATAGGATAAATATGACTAGTTCTAGATTATAGACAATCATGCTAATATTTCAGATAATGTAAGTAATTATCCCAAGGTTACACAGCTAGTAATTACCAAAGCTAAGAATGAACTCTTTTCCCAAACTCTGTAAGTCTAGCACTTACATCCTATATCTCACTGACTACAGTACCCATGATGAGAAGTAGACAGTTCCTTTTTTTTTTTTAAGATTGTATTCATTATTATTAGAGAAAAAGGAAGGGAAGGAGGAAGAAAGGGAGAGGAACAGAAATGTATGGTTGCCTTTCACCTGCCTCTAGTTACAGGCTGGATGGAGACCTGGCTTGCAACCTGGTTATGTGCTCTGTCTGGGAATTGAACCAGCAGCTCTTGAGTTTATAGGCCAGCACCTATCCACTGAGCCACCAGTCAGGGTAACAGTTCTGATTGGAAGAAAAGGAGGTATGAAGGCACAGACTTTGATTTCTAATAGTACTTCAGAAGATAGAGAAGCCTTTTGAAGGTAACTTCAAGGAACTGAATGAATGATATCAACATCTCCATTTGTGCAATTGTGGATCTAAATATACCTTTGGAAATTTGGAATACTACCTATAGAAAGTACAGATGACCACCCACAGGAAAAAAAAAAAAATCTAAGGAGACTTCCAGAAATGAATACAAAGGTCTGACCTAGGTAAGTTGTATCCCTTTAAGATTGGCTGAGTCTACTTTGAGAGAGTACTAGAACTTGTGGATCTAGACTATAACTTTAGGTAAAGTAGCCTTAGTTTCAGTTTAGCCAAAGCCACTGGCTTATTTGGAGCTATCCAAGGTGCTCATCACAAACTATAGCTGTCAGTTTAACCAGCCTACCTAGCAACTTCCCTGATCCTACTTGTGATATTGAAGCAAATGTTACCATTTGGGGTGGGAGGAGTAGAATCATGGTATTTTATTTCACACTTGATTAAATTATTAAAGGTCTAACTTTCATAAAGAATATAACATCCCTGCCTTCAGAAGCAGTCAGTAGGAACATTAATAGAAGCACACAAGTGACATTTAGGCAAATATTGGTCAGAGATTGACTGGTTTATACAAAGCAAATATTTAAAAGTGTCCAGCATCATACTTCAGCCTAAATTTTCCATATTTCTATATTTTTAAGGTTTGACATTATTGAAAGTAATACACTAAGAATGTTCTCAAATTTCTTTTTTTTTTCACCACAGCCTATAGTAAGTGAAAAAGTAAACACACCTACATACACACACACACACACACACACACACACACATGCTCAACTAGAACAAAAACTTAACCCTGTGATATTTTCTGGCCTCTTTTACTTGGAAAGGAGAAGTTCTGGTTATAACCCACTAAATTGATTTCATGTCCCACTAATAGATCGTGATCCACAGTGTGGGAAAAGAATACCAAAAAGAGCTTCTAATCAACAAGTTCACAAGAAATATTATTTTTCACCTGCATTATTCACTGCACCTATCTCTGTCGTCCTCCCCTGAACATGTGCTCATTTCTACTTTTCTTATCGAATCTTTTAAAAGTTTTATCACTGCTAAGTCACTTTTGAAACATGCTCAATCTGATTTGGCCTCTAATATAAATGCCCCACCAACCCAAGATCACTTTCTCTCACCCTAAGATAGATAATAAGGTTAGAGAGAGAAAAAGGTAGAGAAAACAAGTGGTATCTAAATTAGGATGTTCCTCTAAAAAAGAAAATTTGATCATGAAAGACCACTTGCACAATTTTTTCTCTTCTACTTCATGTTCTTCTCTTTCATCTTCTTTAGCAACATAAAAGCAAAGTTTTACTATAAACTACTCTGTTGCCTTCATCTACCTTTCACCTACAGAGAATTTTACAAATGTCCCCTACTTCATTTAAGGTTCACAATAAGCGTAAATTCCATATTATTATATTTACTTTTGTAGATGTAAAAAGCTTCCAGAGGGTTAAATAGGTTTCCAGTGAAAAAATAGGATGGTGTAGGAACTGTTAACTTGGGATATTAATGGACCAACAGAAATTATTTAGAAGTCCACTACGTGATGCACAGTTAAAAATATGAGCAGTTTAGACAGCATAGTGTCAACTAGCACGGATTGGGCAAGTAAAAAATAGTGAAGCATTCAACATTACTTTAAAAAGCTATTAGATGCTTAATCCTTGTGCTGTTGCACAACTTTATCACTGGATAACACAAGTTCAACAACTGTAGGTAAAAGATAAACAATCTTAAATAATCTAAAAAGAAACTAAAGAATGTGCCTATTTTAAATATAGTGCAGGCATTTGAGTAACTACCATTTATTCTGAGCATTGTAGTGATCAGTTTAAACTTAACAAGTCATTCTTAATCAGATGAACTGATGAAGGAAAAAATACCCAGTTTCCCTTCTCTCTTCTTCTTCTTCCTATGGGTTTTCAGAAATGTCAATGGATACTTAAATAATTTAAGATACAGGCAGCAAAACCATTAACAGCTGAAAATGAATCTAAGGTAATTTAAGGACTATTAAAGAATTTAAGGAATATTAAAGTAAGAATGGAAGGATCTACACTTTTCTGGATTTGTAGATGAGATAATCTTTAAAACAATCAAATAATATAAAGGTAAACAACAATTGAGAGTTGCTATGCCAAGGTAATTCATTCAGGTCTTTTTCATGGGGAAGGACTTTTTAGATGGAGCGAAATTTGAGATCTAAAGAGGCACTCAAGTGGAAAATGAAGGGTTAGAAGACAAGGATGATGGGCAAAAGAGTCATAGAACTATTTTGGCAAATGATAAGAAAGCAATGGTAATGGAGAAAGTCTTCAAATCAATTCATGTGAATTGTAATGAAAAGGCTGGCAATTTTCCATTCCCACTTTTTAAAATGCTTTAATTGCCTTAAAATTATTTATATTGGATATATGTGAAGAACATTGAAGTAAAGCTGTTGTTTGACCTCATGAAAAACCTCTTTATCTCTAAAATTCTCAATTGGAATAAAAATATAAGTTGAATTGAAGGGAAGAAATAATGTTACCTATCCAGTGGTGAAGTTTTATTCTCTCGACAAGGCAAAACAGTGCAAGTTTCTTAACTTTCTAGCATTTGAGATTTATAGAATCATATTTTTGCATAATTGAAATTTCCCATACTATCATGATTTCAACTTAAAATTTGTTAAGTAGATTGTGTCTTTAGCAACAACAAAGTTCTTATAGTGACCCCATATGGATAAAATAAATTAAAAAAATAGAAATTCATCTGAATTTAAGAGCATATTGCTTTAAAGCTCTGAAGACTGTGCCCTGATATTGGTCTCATAGAAAAGTTCTATTACCTATTTTGGTATATATTTCACAGGAACAAAAAAAAACCCTTAAAAATCAAACCAAACAGTACATGGGAGCTAAAGACAGAAAATACACTGAGACTATAATTAACCTAACAACTGGAATAATATTTGAAAATTATGTAAACTGATTCATTTCTCAAACTTTCTAACATTGTTTTCATAAAAAATGATAATGATAGCATATTGGTTTTACAATCCATGCCTTCTAACAAATTTTTTATTTCAAGTGTTTTCTCTCTGCTTCAAGGAACATCTGTGTGTCATCCACTGGACAGAGATAATCTGCCAATATTGACATTCCCCTCTAGCATTATTCTTCAAAAAATAAGATAACGAATACAATTTTTCAACTTTCATATTTGTTTCTCATAAATTTTTCATCAATATTTGGTAATGAATTCACACTAGACACTAATATTTATAAATGAATCTGGCTAACACAAGTTATACATTTATTTTTAATTAAATGTGTCAGTATTTCATTTTCTTCTCCACAAGGCACCCAGGCCTAGAAAATATGCTGTGCATGTAATGCAGAGCAGGCACTAAAAACCCTCACATTCAGCTGTTTGCCCAGTATTTTGCTTTCCAGGTCTAAATGCTTTAGAAAATTTTTGAAATACTAAAAGAAAATTATTTCACAGTATTTCTAGATTCTTCATGAAAAATTACATAGTTCTCAGCAGAAATTAGATTAAATAATGCTTCCATTTTACATCCAAAATATTGAAAATTCTCCAGTTGCTATTTCTTCCTAAGGTATTAAAATCATCACACAAAAGGTAATATGATAAAAATAAGTGAAGTAGTGAAGAGAGTTTTAACCAATAGGAATGCTCATTGAAGCTCTTTGATTAAGTTCACTAAGAGGTGACAATTAAGACAGAAAACTAGTTGGTGACTAATATAGCAAAGGAAATCAAAGCACCTAGGAGGTTATAATAAACTTTTAACTTTACAGATTAATAATCCTCAAATAGTGATTATTTCTTTATTTTCTAACCTCAACTTTTTAACATAAAAGTTTGACACCTATGGTTCCTAAGCCAATAATTTCCAGTTTCTTTTATATAAAAACAAAAATTTTTAAAATTATAATATTTATGGTAAACTACAAGGCAGCTTGTGGGAAGAGACGGTCAGCCAGGGCTCCAGGTGGCCCAATCCACCTGAAGAGGAGGCTGAGTGGATTAATATCATGGCATAACTGCGAATAGCTAAGTCTTGGCACAGAGCTGGAAAGCTACTCCACCACCACCATCTTACTAAAGAAAGCCATTTTCTTACTGACAATAATCATTTCTGAAAATAATTGTCTTTATTACCTGCCAATACCTCATGTAATTAGTAATATCATTAAACCAATTTTTGACCAGCAAAATTACAAACCTGAAAATCTACCACAGAGTTCTAACAATGTAGCCTCTAAGACATGATGGTTTGCTATATACTCATTTGAGACAGAAGTCTTGATGAATATTTTAACATAATATAAATGATTCAAGTCAATAACAGTCTGATAAACACTGATATTTAAACCTCAGAAAATACACTGGGCTACTGAAAATCCATGGGTTAAAAAGAATCCAGCCAAAAACCGATGAGTATTTTCTCAGAGAATGAAAATGTAGTATTTCTCATCTAAGATTCTCTGATACCAGAATTGTTATTTAAATGTCTTTCTGGAAGAAGTCTCTTACATGACAGACAAATTTATAGCCTTAGTTTTCTGAGTAGTTTTCTAGAAATATCAACCTAAATTGAAGTGCACATTGGCATTCCAGCTTCTTAGCAAAAGCAAAAATAATTACATATATACATATACTTTTAAAGCCTGGCTTACATATGATTTTAATAAGAAATGCTATATCATCAGTATTTCTAAATGCATTACCAAATAAGTAAGAGATTTTAGATAATTTTCAGTTCACATTACAATTCTTTGAAATTAACCCACAAAATGGTTTTACCTCATATTTATATTTTATCAAACCCATCTTTCTGACGTAGGCATTTCTTTTCTTGGGATCCTTACGAAGATAATTATCATGTGCAGAGTACTTTAGCCTTTGGTGGTTTTAATCTCAGTTGAACATCTTGTGTTTAGTACATTTCTTTTCTTTCATCAGATCCTGTACATGCTACGATGTCAAAACTGAAGTCTTGTGACATAGTCATAGGTTCTAGTATAGTCAATATGTCAAATTTTTATGGTTTAAAATTCAAAAAATCATCAAAATGATAAAAATAGTATATTGAATCTCAATGAATAAAATGTATAGTTAGGTCCACAACAATATATACTTTTTCATTATAGTTAGAATTCAGCGAATCATCTGAAAGGGAGAAAAAAACAGGAACTTTAAAAAAAAAATTTATTGTTGTTGTATTACATCCATCCTCTTTTTGCTCCCTTCTGTCCCCCTCCCCACCCACCCATTCCCCCCAAAGTCAATCCCACCTGTTGTCCATGTCCATGGTTCCTTTATACTAGTTTCTTGTTGGAACTTTATTTTAGAGTTCCCTTTCAATTCATGCTTCCATTTAAGTGCAGTTCAAGTACAACATTTCTTGGTTGTTGGGCTAACATGTATGTAGCAATAAAATTTACTTAGAACACAGTTTTTTTAAGTTCTGGAAAATAGTCTGGTTCATGTGTTTGTGAGTGTGTTGTATCTGCTCTCTTCACAATATTTTCCTTAAGAAACTAGCAAAGTTTTCTCATAATGATACGAGGTTAAAATTTCACATAACTTAAAAACAATGACAATAAAGGCAGCAATTGATTTACAGTTAGCTAAAACTTCAGAGACACTTGAATACAGCAACTATGTAATTATTGGGCGATTTGCCTCCTTGAAGAGACTCATAGCAGACCTTCTTAACAGACAGCTCATTACTACAGACAGTCTATGCAAATTGTATACTGAGGATAGGCCCTCAGGGGAGGGTTTTTTCTGTTTTCTGTCTCTGGTACTAACCTAGTATAACTTGCCATATAACTGCCCTCTTGCCAGTAATGTTAATGATGGTGATTATTAGTAATAACTCTGAGTAATGAGGTTTTCTTCCCTGTACTCAAAATAATTGCTCCATGTAAATCCACAGCAATTTTTACAGTACACTAAAGATTAGTAACATTAGAAACTTGGCAAATCTTACTTAAAGAGGCATTTTACCTAATGATCTAATCCATCAGTTTCCAGGCTTACCGGTCTTGAGACTCAGTATAAAGGCTCTCCTTCTTTGCATAGCAGTGCTAAGAAACAACTTAACTACTAAGCTACATTTTTTAGGAGTTAGAAAAAAAAGTTCCTTGAAAATGTAAACCCTAAGCAAAGAAAGACTATGAGTGCAAGAATATATAATTTATTGAGCAATTTCTTAATTACTCATTAATTAAACATCATTTTTTTCTTATATTTTTATTTCTAAAGAAATTCAAGATTAATTTCTAACCATGTGAAACTTGCAGTCAATTTATCATTCATGTAAGCTAATATATGAAGAGCATCATCAAGGAGTTAGAAATATGGGCTATGCCATCAAATTTCTCAATCTCAGCTTTTTTAACTTGTCCCAAAATCTCCAATTAAAAAGGGAGAAGAGCCTTGGCCAGGTGACTCAGTTAGAGCATCATTTGGTACGTCAAAATGTTGCAGATTTGATGCCTGGTTAGGGTACTTACCTAGGTTGTGGTTTATCTCTGATCAGAGCACCAGGGTACCTACAAGATACAACCAATGAATGTTTCTCTCTTACATTGATGTTTCAGTCTCTCTCTCTCTCTCTCTCTCTCTCTCTCTCATCAATAAGCATATCCTTGGAAAAGGATTTTAAAAAAGAACATATATGGGGAGAAAATGATTTATTATTATCACTACCCAATTTTACTTACCTAATATTCAATTCACCTTGAGAAAGATATAGGACTGGGGATTTCAATAAAGAGAAAAAGGAAGAGGAAGCCTCTGCATTTTGGCTCACTAGACTTAATTCTACATCATACTATTTACAAACAAAAACTAGACTGCCCAAAGGTAAGAAATCAAGTTCACATCCTACAAGAATTCTTCTTTGTCCAAAAGAAAATATCTATCGTTGTCCTTCCTATAGCTTTAAATCAATCACAATTCTTCTAAACATGGAAAGGTAACATAGGTAATTAATATTCCATGAGTATTCCTACCTCATTTAATAACCCTCAGGGGGAAAAAACATCAAAGTCAAAGTAGAGATTGATTTCTATTGGTAATTACACATCTGTTGTATATGCGTTTTCCAAATATACTTAGATTTATTTCTAAGTGGTTATGCTTGTTAGCCAATCTTTATTCCAACCTCATCTAATTTTATTACAGTACTATAGCAAGTCTTGATATTCAGGAGGATAAGTCATCCTTAATTTTTATTCTTTTTTTCAACTTTGCCCTAGCCTTTTCCCATATAAATTTTAAATTCATTATATATCACAAAACTTTCTGTCTGTATTATCATCGGAATCACAAATATATTCAATTTGGATATCTAGCCTTATGATTTTAAGTTTTCTTGTTTTGAACATTGTGTACATTTATCTATTTCCAGTATATATTTAATTCAAAAGCAGTCAGATTTACCTGCTGTACTCAAATATTTATTTTCTACTTCATTAATTCTAGTCTTGTTTTTTTAATTTCTTGCAATCTACTTTCTTTATATTTATCTGGTAAATTTTTCTAGTTGGGCAAATATATTTTAATTTCTAAAATCTATTCAGAGTTATATAATTACCTCTAAGATTACTTGAACTGCTTCTAGTGAGTTTTGTTACACAGTGCTTTCTTGGTCATTTAGTGAAAACTGTTTTATAAATTCCATTACGATTTTCTTTAAACTCATGAGTTATGTAGTAATTCACTGTTTAGCTCCAAAATGTATAGTTTTCTTCTCTTTTAATTGTTAATTTCAAACTTATTTTCATCATAACCAAATCACAAGATTCAGTTTTTTATTGTAAGAATATAACTGTGTCCACTGTCTTTCTTAGATCAACAAATTCACATAATCTTTGCATACTGGCAGCAGTATTTTTCAGCTTTCTTTAAGCAAGAAGTGCTGTGCTACCTTAGCACCTAGTTTTAAACAAACAAACAAACAAATAAAAACTAGCTCATGTCCCCTTTCTCCTAGGGGACCTTTGAGCTTTCATCACCCCATGGAAATGGTACTTAAAAGTAGTACAGTACAACAGAACAATAAAAATCAATTTGGTCAAGCCTTGCTTTCAGCTCTACTAATTACATTGTATTCAATTTTATTTATAATCCAGGGAAATATCTAACATTTTAGTTGCTTGATTTTGATATTTATTGCTTTATTTCAAAATATTTCATCTAAATACTAGGTATTTAGGGTATATATAAGTACATTAAATCATGAATTTACTCTAGCATATTGACTGGGAATCTTAGATAATATTAGTAATTGCTATATCAACCATCTGAATTAGATGTTGTTACTCCATTGGATAGATGGAGGACCAATCCTACAGAAATTAAGAAATCTGCAAGTCAGAACTAATTAAGTCCCTTAAAGAGAAAATACAGTCACTCACGTATTTTCACTGAACTGCTTGAAAGAAAATTTTAAATTTTAACAGTTTAAAAAAATTCTCCATTTAGATATTACTTTTTAAAATGCTAAAACTCTGGCTTGGCACTGCCAGTGAAATAAATCACTAGTCTGTTTCTTTCCTTTTAAACCTTTTCCTAAGCTTGAGTAAACAAATACAAACACACATATACATATATAGTGTTTTTTTAAGTGGGTCATTATTTATGCTGTGTGTTAAATCTGTTTTTCTTAATACAGCATGAATATTCTTTGGGGCACAATGATCTAGCCTACTTCTTTATAATAGCTGCATGATATTCCATAGGATAGATATATAAAAATTTGTCATCTATTTTTGATGGATATGTGGGATTTTAGAAGATTTCAAATTGTATTTATTATTATTGAATTCTTCCGGTAAACTTGATATAACCAACTTATTGCCTGTAACTTGATCTTCAGTTGCTCTTGTTTCAGATTTCATACCATTTCTGCTCTTCATTATAGTGCATCACTCACCTCAGGTGCTTATCTTTGATTAGTCTAATTCCTACATAAAAGATCACATGATTAGGGGAAAATAATACAAGTAGCATACCTCAAAACAGGTTGTAAAATTTCCTAAAAATTTTTCTACCTAGAGTTAAAAATGCTTTCTGAATTCTAATTCTGAATGAATTGCTTTTTCAGTTGTATTATAAATCATATTTCTATATAGAAGAGTTTTTCTAGGAATGATTATTTTTCATGCCATGTCAAATGTGACCATTCTAGATTTCTTAGGAAAATGCTTTAAGGGTTCTCTGGGGCATGAGTCTAACTTTCCCATTTCATTTCATGAAGCATAGATCAACACATGCTCTGGAAGCAGGGATTGCAGAAGATTCAACTGTGATCTAAAAAAAAAAAAAAAAAAAAAAAGGAAATTATTTTACTTGAACATAAGATTTTAAAAAATCTTTTGAATGCTAAATGTGGCTAAATACTGATAAACTAAAACAATGTCTTAGATATGAAATCAATAGCTTTTGACCTTCAGTGCTTAACATTACCATTTTCTTGAGTCCCTTTATAATATTCACTTAAATTATTGCTTCTAGAATTGTACACAGAAAATCATTTCAAATGTTAAAAATAACTTTTATACATCAATAGCAATAGTTCATGAATAGTCACACTAATTATTAGCTCACAAACACAATCTAAGCCTGGAAACTGAAAGGTGTCAGAATGAGAAAATAAATACTAGATTTAACTTCACATATACAAGCAATAAGATACATACCTCATTAATACAGAATGAGAAAATCAATAATAAAAAATCAGATGGATGTAATACAACAACAATAAAATTTTTTTTAAGTTTAAAAAAATCAGAGAGGGTATCAACATACTTTAATTTAGTTGAGCTATAATTATATAATGAGAACATTGACTCTTTTGAAACAATTTGAAAACCATGCTAGACTCTCTCTGTCACTTGGACCAATGGATCTATTCATTCCCAACCTGATTTCCTGTTCCGTTTAGCATACCATTAGTTGAAGGTAATTGTTGAGAGGATACCCTGTTACAAAAGCTACAGAACTCTCAATCATTTCAGTGAGGGGATAGGTGCCCTGAAAAAAGGATCCTGTTTCCCTAGTGTCCTTCATTATGTTTGTCTCTTCACACAATTGTGTGATTGTATACCACTAAATAGTTATTTAGTGGTAATGGTGCATTTCAAATTGGTGACTCAAATAACAAGAATGGAAGCAAAAAGGGGAGAGCGTCTGATCTCTGAGGAGCTATACACCTGTGAGTTTCAACGGAGTCAATCTGGGAACAGAATCCCAATGTAGTATTTTCAAGAGCTTTTTCAATGACTGAGTGAAACATTTCTGTGAAGAAAATATATGAAAATATTTAGTTGTTTCCAAACTTCGACTTTGTTTTCCTAGACGTTCAGGACCTGTCCTCCTAGGTGCTCAATCTTCTCATTATTTTTCTACACATTCCGTTCTTTGAATTATGGAAGTAAACAAGAGCCTCATCAACCTTTGCTTCAACCTTTGCTTCAAAAGGGAATGAGATCTTATGGACTGGCATCTCTATAAATTGTGTCTTCCCTTTTAAAGAGCAAGGAAAGGACATTTCCCCACAACAATGGTCAACAGATGCTGAAATATTGCCCCTTTCAGTGTATCTGGTTTTATCACATTGTGGAGATATGGCAGTAGGAAATATGTGTTTCTTATGTTGGTGCTTCCTTTTTAATTACCATGCATTCAATTATGTAAATTGTTCTATAATTAGCAGGTATTATGCAATTTTCTAAATAGTCTGAATTAACTATTGGCTTAAATAAGTGAATCTTGAGTATTGAAATTTGTTATATTCTTCGGTGAAATTTTACCTGATTTATATGTGAGTTTGTACCTAAGAGGAAAGCAATTAAACTTACAAGCCCTAAATATGTATAGTATCCAGAATCATCTAGCAACTACACAACCGAGGACAGAATGTGTTTCATTTAGTTCTCTAATATTTTGAAAACACTGATGTGAAGTTCAGAAAAATAAAAAATAAAAAAATTCAGACTAAGTCTATAAATACTATGAATGAACATCCTTGTTTAAGAATTGAAGGGCAGCTACAAAAAAATAAAAAGCATTTCTTCATTTGCACTAGAAGCAAGACATGGATGTGATTTCATCAAATAGAGTTGATTGATTCATTATCTTTGACCAGCATCATGATAAAAGTGCCTGCCAATCAAGTCTTAAACCTCCTAAACCTGGGTTTATGTTCTCATCAATTCACCTAATAGCACTTACCTGTCAGGCAGATTAGTAGTGTTGGTTTTACCAGCTTAAATGTCAGGAACCATTTGGTTAAGTATCAAATGGTCTCTTCCTCTTAATATGTGAAGGTGGCACTCCAATTATTCATCTGATTTAACCTATTCCTATTTAAATCAAAACTTGAAATGCCGTTCTGTGTATTAACAAGTTGTTCTGCAGGAGAAGAATTACCAAAATGCAGTTTTTATTTCCTCTCCTCGGTCTGTCTGCAAAGATATGGCAGTGAGTCATGCATAGGGAGCTTATTTATACTTGCATGTTCCATGAAGCTTCCCCAAAGGTACTCATCTGCAAATGTTTTCCCCAGCTTTTCAAACAATTGCCTTGGCCAGAACAATGGTGCATCTGTGTCCTAAGGTTCAGTCACCTGAAGAAGTAATAATATTATAAATTGCCCAGTGATGAATTTATTGACTGAAAATTAAGAAACTTAATCAAGAGCAGTTGGAAACGAGAAAATTCTATGAAATCCCAATAGAAGTCTGATTTTTTTATTTGAATGTATTTTTTTTCCCCAGCAAACTCAATAATTTGAACTAAATAGTAAAGGGCTGAAGAAGATTATGCAAATTATGTCAGAGTCAACTTCTCATCTCTAAAGCAAGCTGTTACACACATCATTCTCCAAGGCCACACACTTGTGAATAAGAGTTACATCAACATAGCTAAACAATGAGCCTAATGTTTAATTAAAATAATGGAAGAGTAAAAGGAAATGAATGTACAACTCTTAAGATATACTCTGTGTAAAATTTTAATAATATATCAAAACCACAAACTTATTTGACTACAAGAGTAAGGAAGCTAATAACACACCACACAAAAAGTAGAAATAGGATGTCAGGAGTAATAAACCTTCATACATGTTTTGCTTTAAAGTGTCCAGGTCACCCTGGGGAAACAACTTTAGAGCCTGTCTCTATTCTATAAAATTAAGGGGTTAGGCTAGATGATCTCTAGTAGCCTTACATCATTAAAATAATCATTCTGTATTTTACTAAAGTAATAAAAATATCAAATCTTATGAAGAGTAAAACTACCATAAAAAATTGCAGAGTAAAAGAAATTATTATCATTAAATATTTTGTTCATTCACCCTTTACAAAAGATGCAACAAGTTGCTAATTTCTTTCCATTAAAAACTGCAGTGCAAGGTGAATACTTAAAATATCTAATGGATCACTTGTCAAGTATATGATTGTCTAAGTACTATGCTGTAACATCTGGAACTAGTACAAAATAATATTTAAAAATAAAATTTAAAAACTGAAAGTAGCCTTGGCTGGTTGCACAGTGGATAAGGTGCTGGCCTGCAAACACAAAGGTCACTGGTTCGATTCCCAGCCAGGGCAACATAACCAGGTTGCAAGACAGGTCTCCAGCCAGATCTGTAGCTGGAGGCAGGTGAAAGGCAACCTATACAATGCTATTTCTTTCCCTCTCTGCCTCTCTCCCTTCCCTTCTCTCTGAAAAATAATAAATAAATAAAATCTATAGCCTTGAATGAGATAGAAGGGGGTGGGGGGAGAGAGAGGGAGAGAGAGAGAGATGAAGAGACACACATGGAGATAGAGCTAGAGATACAGGAACAGAAAACTGGAGAAAGCAACTCTAGAAAAAGATAAATCCAGGACACTGATCCTCTTTAAGTATTGCTATTTTATGTAAATTCTGGATGAGCATGTAATATAGACAAAAAACACATAAAAGACCAACCATCTCTTCAAAAAAGGTGATTTTTATGACTCATCTTCTTGAAACAGAGAAGTTTTTACTGCAACTGTTACATACGACCATAGGGTTAAAAAGAACAAAACTGACTTCAGTGCAATTTTTCAAATCGTTTTAAGGAGATAGCCATATTTCATCATTTGAAAGCAATTGTTTTTCTGAATTAGCTGATGACAGAAACTTAATTTTGCTGTGAAAATGCTACATACTATTTGTGTTACTGAAAAATATGCAGGGTCCCCATTAATCTGCATTATGACTCATGTCCCAATGAAAAAGCTTCCTAGGTGGTCTATATGCTTCTTCCAACAGGTAAACTAACCCAAGAGTCAATTTTAAGGGGAATGTTTGGACAAAAGGGGTCTTTAGGTAATTATTTTAAATAAGGAATCAAATTCAGTCCTAAGAATGTTGTATATCTTTGTCATAATTCAAAGAAAGTCCAAGCGTAAACCAGGTATGAAATGTAAGATTAGAGAATCTATCATTCAGTTCTCTGATTTGATAGTTCCTAGGTTTTCTCATCATTCCTGAATCTACAATTGATCAAGGAGAGCTAAGCTTGCACATAACCATTAATCCTGCCTTCAACCAACCCACCATGACTAGATCTTTAATGGAATTCACTTAAAGTCACAAAAGGCATTTTCTGCTGTTAAGCAGACATCACTAAATGAAGATATTTTTTTTTCAGCAATGCAACCTACATTTACAAAAGAGCATGGTATAGTTAAGCCACTGATTGAAGGGTTATAATTAGCAATTTTTACTCATTTTCAATGGACCATTTAGAATCCATCTAAAAAAAATTCTGTTAAAGTTATGAAAAAGTAAAAATTGTGCTTTTGGTATTTTTGAAAATTTTTATAGCTCAAGAAGACATTCATATTTAAGAATACTTTATATAATACCCAAGAATAATAAATCAGTATTTTTCTCCCAAACTAGCAGACACTAAATTAAAAATTTGAGTACGTGTATCCAAAACAAATGGTAGCAACTAGTACCTTTTAGAAATGTTTACAATTGGCATTCCTTTTGGACCCTTTAGTGATTAATTTGAGATTCACAGTAGGTAAACATTGTGCTATTAGCAGGCCTGGGGTGCATTCAGACATACACCAGCCTCTGCACAGCTCCAGAATATAACATCTTTAAATGTTAACTGGGAACCTCATTAGTTGAAGAAGTAACTAACTCTAAGGCATTTTGTGGTGAGAGTCAGGGTCTGTGAACTAGGGCCTTCCAAGGAGATATATGAACACTGCTGATTAATTAGAAGAACATTTCCAGAAACCTGAAGACACAACACACTTGTAATGACAACCAACAGTTTACTAAATAATAAAGTCTGTAACCAAAAAGAGAAATCCCGAGTACTTACATCATTTAATTGTGTTACTGGTAGAACACTATAATTATAATGAACATACAACAAGTTAAGATGGATCTCTACAATATCATTCACACAATTTGGAATGCTCTCTGCCCCACCCCACCATGCTGCAAAATCATCATCATCATCATAGTTATTTTCATAGCAATGAATACACACATTATGTTTCTGTAGCATTTTATAGTTTTTTGTTTGTTTGTTTTTGTTTATTTTTCATAATGGTGCAGGGAGAAGAACAAGTAGGGTTTGGTGGGAAGAACTAGTTTGAGTTGAAATTGATGAGACTTGCCTGGTTTTGAATGCATGTTATCTTTGTGAATTCAGGAAATTTAACCTTTGTAGCTTTCCATATTCTAATATCTAAAAAGTAACCAGGAGGTAGGTAGGGAGGTGACCATACATTGATGTTTCTTTCCCTTTCTTCCTCCCTCCCAGCCATTCTCTCTAAAAATAATGAATAGAAATCTTTTTTAAAAAAGTAGCTAAATAATGGTCATCTTCATAGAGTTACCAGGGCCACTCATGTTCAGAAAATAGAAATTGCAATTGTTCCCACTTTTTAAAAAGATTTTATTTATTAATTTTAGAGAGTGGGGAAGGGAGAGAGGCAGAGGGGGAGAGAGCCATCAATGTATGGTTGCCTTTCATCTGCCTCCAGCTACAGATGTGGCTGGAGACCTGGCTTGCAACGTGGTTATGTGTCCTGGCTGGGGAATCGAACCAGTGACCTTTGGGTTCATAGGCCAGTGCCTTATCCACTGTGCCATCAGCCAGGGACTCTGTTCCCATTTTTTGAATGAAAAAATTAAGTTTAGAGAATTTAAGTAACTTATATAAGATCACACAACAAAATGGCTGGACCAGGACAAGAATGTAGAAATTCAAGAATCCAAGATTTTTTGGTTTGTTTGTTTACTTCAATTCTCTTAAACCCAAGCTCCAATAATCTGTGCTCTGAAAACTTTGAGAGTAACAAAGCTGGTCTACCATCACATAGCAACCTCTCATTTCTCCCAACTCCCTTAGTACTATCTGTGTACATTTTTGGGTACCTATTGCCACACATGCTATAAATAATAGGTAAACAAATAAGTAGATAGCTAGGTAGCTGGATGGAGGGATAGATAGACAATGTGAAAGAGATTTTCTTCCTTTGCTTAAATATACAGCAAGTCCCTCAAAGACAAGAAAGTATACTGATGTCTATAATGCATATGCTTCATATTTGTGTGATGCTTCTTGACAAAGTTCTTTACCCCATAAAGGGTAATTGGAATTGGATTTGACATGCATTGTTTTAACTTTTTAAGATGAGAATGATATAAATCTAATCAAGAAGTGTCCTAAAATGTCCATTCAATTTTGTCAAGGGAATAAAAAAATAGTAGCAAATTTTACTATACATTGTAATGACTCGAACTCCCCAGTAGGCAGGATCCCCTACCCCAGTGCCTGCTGTACCCTTTCAAATAATCCACACCAAACAGGATGAATAATTGCCTCTGAAGAGAAAAGCACTCACACTCATGATGAACCTTTTACTGTCATGTCCTTGGAATGATTTAAGCTCTTAAAGCCCAGAGACTGTTATTAACCCTAAGCATGTTGTTGAAGCTGAACATCTTATTAAACTCTCTTTAACATTTGAGATTAGATTACAGCAGTGATTTTCAAGCAGTGTGCCACAAGAATTTTTACAACACTGTAATACCTGAATACTTGGTCAGGGGCACTGACTTCTTTTCCCTTAGATTGTTAAACAAACATTGACAGCAGCCAACATAACAATAGCCGTCCAGTGTAAATGAATCAAATTATACCTATTTTTATCTGATTGGCAAAATACAAATTTTTTTGTGTGCTGTAGAATTTCAGTAATTAATTTCTGTGTGCCATAGATGAAAAAGGTTGAAAATAGCTGGACTACAGCAATGGCATCAGTTCTGGTTTCCCATATAGTTCAATAACTGGATTCAGCTAACTTATCTTTCATGTAAATAGATATGACAGGAGTTTAATAAGCATTTGGCCAGTGGGTAAATTGTTTAAAGGCACCTTTAGAGATAATTGTGCAATGTTTTCTCACAGTTGCTCTTAACTTCCCATGCCACTAAATCACTGAAGCCAAGTAGTTTTAACCAAATCAAAAATTACTTTTATTTTGTGTTTGCCCAATCCGAGTTCTGTTTAAATATCCAAAACAGTTAAGTGGACTTCTCCTTATAATAATTATTAAAAATATGACTATGATTATTAAAAATAATCTTAACCTAGTATATTTTAGTAAGTCAGATGCAGTTCAACATCCAATATCAATACTCCAATTTATTTTTTATTGAGTTGCAACAAATATCTACATTCTGTCTTTATACCCCTGTAATCATTTGTAAGCTTAAAAAAAAAAAAAACATTTCTTAAAGTAAACTGTGCTCAAGTTTAACATATATATGCAGGTTCAACCTAGTTCAGGAAAGAGGGAGTTTTTCCTTTTTGCTGTTTGGGAAGTGAGAGGAACAGGTTGAGATCAGGTTGAGATTTTTCTTGTTTTTGTTTTGCTATAAATTTCACTTTCCTAATATATGGATCAGGGGAAAAGTAAGTTTACAGTTGTTTGTATGGAAAATAATGCATCAATTAATAAATAATAATACTTGAAGAAACTCTTTTGTGTATTCATACCTATAAACATACCTGTAAACCTACTTTTGCCCCACCCTATATTAATCACATTTCCATTTTGAACAACAAAAAATCCCTCCAGCAAGTTTCTAATGATTCTTTTCTATAGATTAATAGAATATGTATTGCCACATTTACATAATTTAGGAAACTGTTTAGTTTATTCCTCCAATTCTAATACAATGGAAAATATCTAATATCCATTTACACCAAAGTACACTTATTATGTGATGTGTGTAATAAAGGTACATCTGAAATTAGTGTCTCCTTTATTTTACAGGGGACTTCCCAAATGACAGAATAGTGACCCAACCTCAACCATGCTTTACTGTCTTAGTTCCAACTTAAGCCAAAACACTTAACCAACTTATCAGAATTCAGTTCATCTGAGTGTGTCTTGAACCTCTAACACTATGACTGCAAGAGAATAAATACTTGTAGAAAGAGTGAGGACATGGATGCATGAATTTGGGTAAATGATAAACCAAATGTTGAGAAAGGTGTGTGATTATTGCATATTGTTAAAGATTTCAGCATTATTAGAGAGTAGCCATAAATGTAGACATGCAAGATAAATAATAATATAACTTTTATTCAAGCAAAGCAAAATGTTTACAAGTTTTGGTGATTTTAGAGAGTCTGGAGTGTAATACTAGTTTTTAGCCTCTTATTTCTATAGCAGAATTTTAAAGCCCACTTAAAATGACAAAATTTAGATAAAACTGAACATTTCTTTAAATATCTACACTTTTACTTGTCATATGATCAGGATAAAGTACCCTGGAGAATGGAGAGAATTTGGTTTACACAAATATAGTTTATTCTATTTTTCTGTTACATGCTATCACATCCATAAGATGCTAAATATCTTTGTCACCCAGAATAACTATTTTTGCCTCACATCCAACTTTTTCACAGATCACTCATTCCAATATTTAGCTCAGATTCAGGGCTCTCATTAGTAATGCAATATGATTGTCTCACACTTATTTCTGTGTTTTTGCTCACATTGAATCTCTAATCATAGAGATTCATCTGTTCTTCTGTTCTCCAGGATCCCCATGAACTTGGTTTACTCCTTCTCTCAATACACCGCATCATTTATCATTCTATTCCGTAACTGTCTTTGTGATTCTTTCCAACTACATCATAAAAATTTGATGTAAAGATACTGTCTTTGGCTTCTTCTGTGCTGCTCAGAGGATTTGACACGTGACAAACAAATAGCACATGCCCAATCAATAGAATATTTATTGCCTGGGGAAGGAATTCCACAAGAACATAACTGTGTGTTTATTACTTAATTTCAGGTGTTATCAGCGCAACATTTTGTTTTACTTAGAACCATTGTTACAGAAAACCATACAAATCCATAATACTCTCAAGTTTATGTCATGTGTTTTACGTGACACTTGGGAAAAGAAGGAAGCAATGTTGAAATTATCTGAAAAATGAACAGGTGGGAATGGTACTTAAACTTTTCCTGACTGCTAGCTCATGCCTAAGGCCATTTCTAATCCGGATTTTCAAAACACAGTATTTTTATTGCTATTAGTAACAAGTCTAAACATGGCTAGAAAGAGAAAAAAAAAGACTGTGTCACTCATATTAATGAATCAATTAATACATGTGTGATGGATGCAGCCTCGATTTCACAGGCAGCTACTTGTCCCATCCAGAACCCTGTCAGTCTATTACCATCCATCATGAGTTGACAGTAAAAACAGCTAAAGGGATATTCTAGATCATAAGTCAATTCTGACTACAATGGTTTTACATCTATTTTATTTATTTTGTATTAGCTGATAGCCATGTACTTGTATTACTGCATCACATTAGAGATGTTCTTGCTGATAAAGAAATGCAACAACATCCACACAAATCTCAGACTCTAACATGTCACTTGGTCTGATCAAAGGCCAAGG
Source organism: Noctilio leporinus (assembly GCA_004026585.1). Classification (NCBI taxonomy): domain Eukaryota; kingdom Metazoa; phylum Chordata; class Mammalia; order Chiroptera; family Noctilionidae; genus Noctilio; species Noctilio leporinus. The sequence goes on along the minus strand of PVIW01003270.1, from coordinate 94,248 downwards.
CTCATGTTGGTGCCCACCTCACTAAACTTAGTAGGTAAACCAATTTGTTTACAACCTTTCATATTTATTGCATGTTAATTTCATTTTTCATGAATAAGTACAATTGAGTAGGCATAAATTCTCCGTGGCAGTAATTCTGACCCAGTATGTAGCAACATGTATCCAGATTCTCATTTATTTATTTTAAGTTTCTAATTATAAGGTCAAGATTTACATGAAAGTACAAATAAGAGGGCTTTCCATTAAAGGATGTTTTAATAAAAAAAGATATTTTAAGAGTCTTTTAGAGCTCTCATGAAGTCTTATTACAAACGTCCTTTCTCTCACAACTGAACCATTCTCTCACCCATCCCTCTGATAATCTCCTCACGTTGGCCCCACACCTCAACACAACCAGCATTTCAAATCTCCTAAACATGGTAACCTTCTGCTTTGTGAAACAATCACACCAACAACCAATGATATCTTCATATTTTTATAAAATCCTACCTGGTACTTGTGGACTTTCCCTCGCACCTCACAGATCCCCTGCTATCTTGCCCTCCCCACTCATATCATAATTGTTCTAGCAAAAGTCATCGCAGTGGGAGTATCTGGGATGATGTGGTAAAGCTTATTTTCTGACCGTTGGATGAAAGGGTGTCTAACTGCCCCCATTCAACTCAAAAGGCAACGTAAGTGTTTCTGTGGCCCCATAAAATTACCTAGCACAGTGTCACCACATCCTGCCAGGATTCTCCCCTCTAACTCATTCTGCCTTGGGGTGCTTTTGGAAAACATGTCTGCAGTATAAGCAATGAACTAAATAGAATGAGGAGTGTTTCAAACTGTACCCAGCATTACCACCAGCACCAAAGGAAACCAAATTAAAGTGAATATGAAAAGAAAATAAGTCTTTCAATAGCAGAATGCAACCTGATTGCAGTAAGTAGAAACAATGGTTCTTGTGATTACCATTTGATCTGTACTTCATGGAAAGAATGTTAACTAACAGCACCCAGAATAGTGCTTGAGACTAATATGCAGGCTGACCAAATGAACAGTCTGATATGTGAATATGGACAGCCGGTCAGCAGCTGAGGCTGGGAATGGGGCTTTGCTTTGCTGGAAACCAGCATGGGATTATGGGTGAAAATGCAATCTGGAGTTCAGGCAGTATGAATCAACTTACCTGATTAATAAATAGGAGATCTTGGACAACTTACCTACTGATTCTCATCAAAATAACTAAAACATGGGAATAAAATAATGCTACTGTCACACAGTTGATATGGGGATCAAATGAATTAATGAATATAAAAATTACCTAGCACAGTGTCCTATTACATATTGCTTTGCTTCCTTTCCTTCCATCTCCCCTTAAGATTGTCCTCCAAGAAAGAAATTCTGACCTAGATAATGGACTTTCAGATAAAACTGAGTTGCCTACCTTCCTGGTTGTATTAATATCCTTCTATCATGGATCCTCCATTTGTGTATGACATCTTTCTGTCAATCTACCACAATTACTATTTTTTTTATTAAAATTTACATATTACATTGTCTCTATATACCAGGTTCTGTATCAAGCAATGGGATAAGTTATCCTCATAATTTTTTTTTCATCTGGAGCTTCTGAAAACCTGATATGAACTTTTGCCTGTTTGCTTCTTCAGTTATTGTTTCATTCCACTACCGGCAGTTTTCTGTCATTAGCCAGACCACATCTTCCTCCACCATATCTATCCTTCTACCCAGGGGCTATTTTAGCTTCACTGGTGAGTCTAGTTTAAAATGATGGCCTCATTCTGACTGTCCTATCTCTTGTAGCAGACATGACTGTATCCCACAGCATCCACCACAAGGTACATTTTATCACCTAACAATTTTTGTGTTCTGTTTTTTTGTAATTTTAAAGTGGTTCCCTAAGATTTCCTGCCATAATCTTCATCCTGTGAGTATGAAGAGATCTATCACCCCACGATTATATTACATGATAATGACAAAAGGGATTTGCAGATGTACTTGAGGTTACTAATCAGTTGACTTTGAGTTGATCAAAAGGGAACTTATCTATGTGGGCCCAATGTTGAGAGTTTTCTCAAGATAGTAATAGAAGTCAGAGAGATTTGTAGCATAAGAAGGAATATAATTGGCTCCTAGAAGCAGAGAACAGACTGGCTGAAAGCCAGCAAGAAAATGGAGGCCTTAGTCCTACAACCACAAGGAATTAAATTCTACCAACAAACTGAATGAACTTGAAAGAAAACCCTCCCCCAGAGCCATCAGATAAAATATCAGATTATCATCTTGAATTTATCCTAAGCAGAGATCCCATCTCTGAGTCAGATTGGATTTCTGACTTACCGTGAGAACTTAAGGTGGTTTTTTTTTAATGCTATTAAGTCTGTGATAATTTGTTACACTGCAACAAAAACCTGCCAGAGAAGTAATACTTTCCCTTCTGATTTAAAATATTATTTTTATCACTGATTTTTAGCAATTTGACTATGATGTGCCTTGGCACAGTTTTCTTCATTTTTCCTTCTGTTTTATTGATCTTCTTGCATCTATAATTGTATGGTATTTATCAAATTTGAAAAAAATTTAATCATTATCTCTTCAAATATTTTTCTTATCTTTTTCTCCTCCTTTTGAAATGTTAGTTGTACATATGTTTGGGATACTTGATACTTCCCCCAAACTCATTAGTGCTGTGTTCATTTCTTCCACTCTTCTTTTTCTTAAAATACATTTATAATAGTGCATATTACTGTGTCTTCAAGTTGACTAATTTCTTCTGCTGCACCTAATATAATAACCCCATCCACTTTTATTTGTATTATAGATATGTTATTTTTCATCTTTAGATGTTAAATAGGCATCTTTTTTGTATATTCTTATCTCTTCATTATATTATTTCTTTCCTCTGACTTCCTGAATATATGAAGTACATTTATAATTACTGTTTTAACATCCTGGTCTACTAATTTTTATCTCTTTTATTCTATCTCTGTTCCTAATCTAATTTTATCTTAGTTATAAATTATATTTTCCTATTTCTTTGCATGTCTAGTAATTTTTTATTAGGCATCATAAACTTTACATTGTTGAATGATGGATTTTTAAAAAATTCTGTTTGGGCTTCTGCTATGATGCAGTTATGTTGCTTGGGATTACAGATAACCCCTGTATAATATGGTTGTTAGGTTCCTAAAAAATGCTGTGTTACATAAATCTGTTATACAAAATGAAGAACTAGCATAAAAAAGATGTTAGGATCCAAAAATTAAAAGAGCATACTATTGTATTTTTATAATTAAGAGAAATATCTTTATTAAAGCAATTTTCACCAAAGTATTACATATTAATATAATTAAATAACTTTTTCTTCATCATCACTACTAAGCACCATTAATGAAAAATTTCAAATGAGATACCTTTTGATGTTAAAAGCCCTTATTAAGTTCCATGTTGTTCAGGGATTTCCCTAATTTTGATTGAGATATTTTTTGTTCTTATAAGCTCTTAATACTTTCCATATTGTTTGGGGACTTCCCTGATTTTAAATGACATTTTTCTATACCTTAAAAGCTCTTATTACACTCCACATTGTTCAAGGATTTCCCTTATTCTCAAACCATGTTAGAGTGAAACTGTTCTAGGATGCTGAGTTGTATAAGGGCTTTCCACACTTTTTGAGCCTTGTTAGAGTGAAACTGTGTTATAGAAGTGCCATGTTATATAGGGGTTTGGGTCTTTCTATATTGCTAAGACTGGCCCAGTACAGCTTTAGTCTGGGGATAGTTTGGTATCACCACTGGATGCTATGCAATCGCCAATGCATTAGATCTTCTCAGTTTGTCAGAAACACAAGACATTACCAGTGCTGTGATTGCTCAGGTGATGATCTCATCCATTTCTTTCTAGTGATCCTCTCCCTGCTTTCATTCTCCTTACAGACATGCAGAGACATGTTCAGAGCCAAAAACTGAAGAGGTGGCCTGTGCTGATTTTCTAAAACATAGCCTTCTTCTTTGCATACCAGCTTTCTCCCTGGTACTCTGCACTGCACGTTTTTCAAAATTTGTCTTGTTCATTTTCCTTCTAAGGATCACTATTCTGTGCTGTGCATTTTCCAAAATCTGAAATTTGTTTCTCATTTTCTGCCTGGTTTTCTACTTGTTTATGGCATAAGGATAAATTTTAGCCCTAGTATCTCATCTTGCACTAGGTGAAAATTTAGGAGCTCAGTGTTTATAAACTTAAGGATCATGCATGGAAAAGCTTACAGAGTACAAGCAAGGCAAATGAATTGTGGTATATTAATAAAAAAGGCAGGGCTAAAAACTTAAAATGTGGCCCTGGCTGGTGGCTCAATAGATAGGCACTGGCCTGTGAACCCAAAGGTCATTGGTTCAATTCCCTAGTCAGGGCACAGAACCAGGTTGCAAGCCAGGTCTCTAGCTGGAGGCAAGTGAAAGGCAGCCATATATTGATGCTTCTCTCCTTTTCTTCCTCCCTCCCTGCCCTTCTCTCTAAAAATAATGAATAAAATATTTTTAAAAAATTAAAGTTTGGAGCAAAATAATCTTTGTCTTCAGTTCAGCAGACCACAATTTTATGTATTGCACTCTATACCTTATCTTTTTATCTCTTGATTTATACCTTTGAGTGTACATTAAACCTCTCAACACTCCTCTCTTGCAAACTTCTGACAAGATGTAGATATTTAGCGTGCATTTAATTTAGCATGTTAACATCTAAAGATGTTTTCATTTTCCACCTCAACTATAATTATGCAGTCTTTCTTTTCAGAAAAATTGAGCATTTCAGCCAAAGTATGAGAGAGGTATTTGTTGGGAGATGGCATATGAGAGTCGCATGGGAGACAGCAGAGCTGAAAAGCAACACTTCAACCAGAAACTGAAAAATCACACCTACTTTATCTGAAACACAAGGACTCATGCTGAACATTATAACTTGAGCAGGGATAGTTCTCATAATTTTTTAAAAGAAAGTTGAAATCTTCTAGTTAATTGGTAGATCTAGTCAGCTCTGAAGAAGTAAAATATAAATGTACATTCACAAGTTGTAAATACATGTTTATAGTTATTCATAATTTGTTTAAAATTCACTGCATATAATTCCTTTCAATAGTATGTTGAAATAACAGAAATTGTATATCTTAAAAAGCATTCAAGATTTTTTAAAGGCAGAAGAAAGTAGGTATATAATTCACAAACATTTTAAAAACTTAGTCTAATATTTTATCTCTACTTCACATACATGTAGCAACCAACCACAAAATGAGTATCTAGGTGTGATCTAGGTACCTATCCCCGCCTAAAAATAACCACAACAGGGCCAGGATGAAATGTGGGACATCATGTCTCAGGAGAGTCATTTAGTTGTTCAACTTCCGGAAGAAAAGAAGACACCCAGGGAAATCATCATAAAAACATACGTAGAATGGTAGATTTGATCAATCAAATTTTATGAACTGGAAGGTATTTTACACCTCAGGAACTTTGGGGGATTTTAGGAAATAATAACTGTCCAATTTCCCCTCTACTACCCCTGAAAATGAAAAACTGATGTTTTGCATATTTAAAAAACTTGCAATCCAACAGACGAATGATCAGTAACCACTGAATTCTCACTATGAGAACCTATTTATCCAATGTATGCTATACATCCCATTGTTTCCACATGAAGGTTGCTTGGTACTGTTGGGGAAAAAAAATCATTCATTTCAATAGCTCCATACAAAAATATTTTTAAACCACCAAGTGAAAACAAAGCCTAAGCCTTCTCAGACATAAAACTAATTGTACCAGAGCAACAGTCATTATTTTAATCCAGCCATGACCTTTCCCAGGGCTGACCTTAGAAGTTGATGATACGTGGTATGACGAAAAACAATCAAATATGCCCTGGCTGGTGGCTCAGTGGCTAAGTGCCAGCCTGTGAACCCAAAGGTTGCTGGTTTGATTCCCAGTCAGGGCACAAGCCAGGTTGCAAACCAGGTCTCCAGCTAGGTCCTGGAGTCAGGTGAAAGGTAATCATACATTGATGTTTCTCTTCCTTTTTTCCTCCCTCCCTGATCTTCTCTCTGAAAATAATGAATAAAATCTTAAAATAAATTTAAAAAATAATCAAATAGCACCAACCATCCTTAAATTCTTAAGCTATTCATTCAATATCCTATAATCCACCAATTGGAAAATCATGTTATTAACTAGTATAATGCCGACTTAAAGGTGAGGAAAATGATTCAGAGTTCATTATGAATTATTTTAATTAGATTTCAGAGATATTCCCATTTCTCTCATCTGCTCAATAATAGATGATCCCTGTCTTAAATTCTTTTCTTTCTGGCTTCATTCCTGTTTCAAATGTCCTAGTTTAGGCCTTCATCATTTCTCACCTGGATTACTACAACAATTTCCTAAAGTCTTACTTTTACTCCAATCCTATTTTGTCCTAACAGTTTAGTACGAAGTTTCTCTGCTTAATATCTTTTTAATGTCTGTCTAATACAAATGGCTTAAGTGTAGATGTTTAATGAAGACTCTGAGGCCCTTAATAACCAGCTGACAGACTAGCTTTCTCAACTTGTCTCTTATGGGCCTAGGCCATGTTCCAACGAAAACCCAATTAACATCCCAGAATAACTACTCACTCCTTACTTCATATTCTATTTTCTTTACTAAGAAAATCTCTTTCTAGCTCCTTGTATATCTCACTTCACCCTGGCCATTTATTCCTTGAGTGGTTAACTCCTACTTAACTTTCAAGATCTTCCATTGATGTCACCTCTTTGAATGATTCCCTGATAATTCCCATGGCACCCCAGGCTATGGGAAATTATCTCCCTACACCCACAGCCTACTGCATATAATCCTATCATAGTAAACATAGCAATCTTGTCTTACAACAGGGTTCTCAAGTAGTATAAACTCTTTGAGGGCAGGATTGAATATTTATCTTTATCTTTCCTACATTGTACTTCCTGCTTGATAATTTTTTGAGTGGATGAATGAGAAGTCTTAGAGAAGTAATTTTGACAATGAAAAAATAGAACACTTTAAGAGACTACTATGTGCCAAGTACTGTGTTAAATTATAGCTGCTGTTTTTTTGCTTACCACTAGCTTTTCCAAAGATTCATTTATTCATCTATCAATTCATTCATTCATTCATTCATTCATTCATTCAAATAGTTATTAAGAACCTATAATGTACCAGACAGATTGCTGGGGATTCAGTAACCTATCCATCAGAGCCTAACAGGAAATAGAAGGTAAATTCAAATTGGGTAATTTGGGGAGAATTTAATAAATATAGTAATTTACTGAAGTGTGAACAAGGTGAAGGTAAAATAAGTTCCCCTAAACCCACAGTTCTGTACACAATCTCTTTGTTAATAGATTCTTCTTAGATTATCCAGATTTGGGTATACCATCTGTCTGCTATTGAAACTCTGGTGCAAACATACATTTAGAATTCAAGCATTTCCTACCTTTTTCAAGACTCCTCCCTGGTCCAAGTTGCCATCATCCCTCACTTCAGCTGGCGCCTCTATCTAACCTCCCGGCCTCATGCCCTCCACATTCAGTTCTCTGCAGAACCAAGATTTAAAAAAATATTTTATTTATTATTTTCAGAGAGAGAGGAAAGGAAGGAGGCAGATTGGGAGAAAGACATTGCCTTCCACCTGCCTCCAGCTACAAACCTTGCTGGAGATATGGCTTGCAACCTGGTTACGTGCCCTGGCTGGGGAATGGAACCATTGACCTTTGGGTTTGCTGGCCGGCACCTTATCCACTGTGCTACCAGCCAGGGCTCAGAACCAAGATTTTTAAAATGCTGATTAGATCATGTCACTTTTTTTCTAATTCATTCTCTTTAATGTCTTACCATCACATTGAGAATATATTTGTACTGCTTTTCCATGGCTCCAGTGCCCAATAAGGCAGGGCTATTGGTGTTCTCTCTTGTTTTCTCTCTGTGGCCCTTTATCCTAGCCTTCTGAAGAGCTTGGTTTGAAAATGCTCAACTCCCTTCTATGCAAACACTTTGCATGAAATGACTTGCCCTAGATATCTACACAACTTATTTTGGTTCCCTTGGGTCTCTGTTCTAGTGTCACCTCCTTAGTACTCTCTGCAGTAACTGTCCATTATTCCAGTTTTCCTTGGCCTGATTGTTATTTGTTTTATTATTTATTATCATTTATGATGCTTACAACTATCTTTGTTATGTATTAGTTATTTGAGTTGTATTTTTTATCTTTCTCCAGAATATAACTTCCTGAAGAGTAGGGTCTTTAATAGAACCATTCACTGCTGTAATCAAAATGACAAAGATCTTAGCATAAAGTAGGCACCCTACCTGAAACACTATTAAAAAATGGCACAGTGTGAGTATTAATAAAGTATGTTGTACACAAAGTACGGTGCTTAACTTAAGTGGTGTTCAATGATAATATCTTTATTACTTTGCATATGAAACTATTTAAAGATAAAAGCAAAATAACATCTTAAAACATGCTTATGTTTTAGTTCTTATACATGTTATCAGAATAAGAATTAATATAATTCTCAACTTCTTATTTTAAACTCATACCTAAGAGTTAAGATAAATTTGACCTAGTGTAATGAAAATTAACAGTATTTTCATTGATATATGTGTGTATGCATATGTACATATATGTGTATATATACATATATATACACTCAGTAACTTCGGAAGAGCAACCAGTGTTTGGAATAGTATAAGAAAGACTGGACTTGATGGAGAACCAACTCTGTGCTCCTCAGTGTGGCACAGTGTACAGTACAAACCTTCAAGCCTGTTGTAAAGCAAACCCTGACCTTTAATCTCTGTTTGGTGCTTGCGTTTGAGTCAATGTGAGATACACCTTTTATCCCTCATATGTATACATATATACATATATATACATATACATTCACACATCAGTTGGGATTTAGTAGATGGTCAGTAAGCAGTAGTTAATACTATCATTTTTTAGATGAATTTAGTAAATATTAACATTATGACAGTAAATGTATATATTACCAGTGTAATTTTATGGAGATAATAAAACAATAAGTGCTACCATTTACTTAATATTTACCACATTTTTATTCCCAAGAACAATGAGATTTTAATTATTTTAATATGCTGATGATAGTAGTGCTTTTTGTCCTTTTTTTTAAAGCACAAAGAATAGTGGCTTATCATTTCCATTTAATTCTTCTGGGATTAATAGAGTTTTCAGTTTTAAAAAATATATCTAAATGTATTTATTACCTTCCTTTTGTCAAATTTTGAGAGATTTAACCTGTTTGCAGTACATACAGTATCTTTATAGAAACAAAATACTGTATATGTGTTGTTTTTAAAGACTGATATTGGGCTAATACCATCAATTAATAGCAAACACTAAAATACCTAACTATAAATTAAATTGCTCCATATTTTCAAATCCCTCTACAACAATATCTATATGCTTCTAGTTTTACCAGTTTACATGTATAATCTTTTCTCATTCTGCTGAAAAAAATTTTAATATTTTTTTCTAAGAAATGCTCTCTCTCATATATGGTTAAATTAAACATGATCATTCTTTCATTCATAACCATGAGTGCATCAAGTGATAAATCTACTCCTTTTTAACATTTTCTTCTCTAAAATTTTGAAGTATAAAAAAATGATCTTTTTCACTTTTCCAGGCAATTTAAACAAGGCAATAAATTTAAAAAATCAATATAAGTCAAGTTGCAGCATATACCCTTGGAAGAGTTAGGTAGGAATATAAATCAAAAAAAATTTAAGTCAGTTAAATTCAATATTATTAAAAGGATATTGCAAAATAACTGTTATACCAATCTTCAAAGGAAATCTTTCTAAGTGCAGTGGATAATTTTATACACAATAAAAATCCTGTTTACCAAATAGAGTACAGAATCCTTCCATCACAGTATAAAGTTTTAAAGTCTCTTGTCTGTATTTTCCTCAATGATCATATAATTTTTTTTACTATTGTTGTTTTAAAAAATTATATGAGTACACTGAAAATTCTGCCATCTGCCTTTAAAAATTCTCCAGAATATCTTTGAAAGGTTGATGAATAATTCATTTCCTGAACTTGTACATCAGAGCTTTACAGTCCTTAAGTCATATATAATAAATTATGCAGGATATACCTACAGAGAGATGTGAGGTTTGTACAGAGACCCTGCAAGTGGTATACTCCTCATGCATTAAAAATGGTCTTATTGCCCTGGCTGGTATGGCTCAGTGGATTGAGCACTGGCCTGTGAACCCAACAGTCGCTGGTTCAATTCCCAGCCAGGTCACATACCCAGGTTGCAAGCCAGGTCTCCAGCCAGGTCTGTAGCTGGAGGCAGGTGAAAGGCAACCATCCATTGATGTTTCCCTTCCTTTCTTCCTACCTCCCTTCCCCTCTCTCTAAAAATGATGAATAAAATCTTAAAAAAAAAAAAGTGGTCTTATTTATTGATATACTTTGACATCCTTCTTGTGATTTAAAAGCTTTAATGTAATCTTGTAGTTTAATTCACATACAAATAGCTAAGTTTTAGGTTGGACCAAATTTAGTTCTATCAAAAGACAATCTTCTAATATCATTACTCTTTATTTTGGAAAGAACCAGTACATAGACACCCTTTTCCTTTGTATCCTTTTCTGACCCAGCCCTAGACTTCACCACATATTTGATGGCAGAGATTTACCCTTAACTCTTCATTTTTCTCCTGTATACTTGAAATCCTTTTTCATTTTTCTGGTGCAAAGTAGGAGTTGTCTTTAGATTTGACTCCAACCATATGATGAATCATTTGGGCCATTTTGACAAAATGAGGGCCACCTATTCTTTTCCAGTTAGACTTCTTAATATTTGTTGAGGTTAACTTTCAACAACAAAAATGCTATATAAATAACAGCAATGGAGATTTCAACTACCAAATACTAAATTTAGATACATCAGAAAGCTGTCTTCCTATAGCATTTCATTGCTTCAATGACAGACACTCAGTAACTTTGGAAGAGCAACCAGTGTTTGGAATAGTATGATAAAGACTGGACTTGATGGAAAACCAACTCTGTGCTCCTCAGTGTGGCACAGTGTACAGTACAAACCTTCAAGCCTGTTGTAAAGCAAACCTTGATCTTTAACCTCTGTTTAGTGCTTGCGTTTGGGTCAATGTGAGATACACCTTTTATCCCTCAAGGTTCCCAGAAGGAAAATCACCCAGTTATGTGTCAATATCTACTAAACAAAACATTCACTTAACCTATGCCCCAACAATTCTGATTGTAATTATGTTTCCAAAGATACATATATATTCACCAAAAGACATGTACAAGAACGCCTATAGTGTTATTAGTAATAACAGCCAAAGCTTAGAAACAACCTGATGTCTGTTCATAGAAAATAAATTTTGGTATGTTCAGGTGATAGAATATTATACAGAAGTGATAATGAATACAACACAGATTAATCACACATTATTAAGCAAAAAAAGCCAGCATACACACTATATAACTTATATATAAAGTTCAACACTAATATACAACATCAGAAATTAGATAATGATTATCATTTTGATACAGAGGGATTTAATAAAGATCACTGGGGAGAAGTAGAAGGGACTATAGGAGGAGTGTGCCTAGGCAATGGAAGGCAATCTAGGATGTGATTGGCTGAGAAGCTGAATGTTTCCAGAACCAATGGAAATAAGAGGGCCCAGGAGCTTTTTTGGCTCTCAGGCTCTAGCTGGGACTCAGTCTTGCTATGAAGCTAACTCTCAGCCTCTTCCTGAAGAAGAGGATGCCTGGATGATCATACTGCCACTGCCTGCATTTCCCAATGGACAGTATTTTGGATGGGAAGGAACTCCAGGCACAGCTGAGGATTGGACTGTCCAGACAGAGCGTGGCAGGTTTATTCTTTGGGTGTTTCAGAGGGAACAGGCTCCGACGCAAAAGCCTGCCATTCTTCCAAAATTGTGTAGTTTTTGTGTATTATGTTATTTTAGTTTGTAAACTCACCCTACAAAAACTAACAGGGGAATGATAGGAGAACTCTTGTGTTAGAATTTAGACTTAATTAAGAGGCTTAAGCGATTAAAGCTGTGCTTTGATAAACTTAAGTAACTGCTTTTGAATAGACTCTTTATCATCAAATGTTGCCTCTGGAATTTTTACCTAGAGGGTGTCTGCAGGCAGCAGGACCCCAGTGTCTGGTAACATTTTGAAGGGAAGTAACTGGGAAGGAGCAGATAGAATTTTCTGGAATTTTAAAATATTCTTTTTCTTTATCTGCAAGCATGTTAACTTTACAAAAATTTATTAAGCCAAATCCTTACAATTTGTCCCCTTTTCTGTCTGTAAGTCACACCTCAATAACAAGTTTTCATAATAAAAACTTTAAAAGGTTCGAAAGCAAGCAAAGCAAATCAACTGGAAAAATTAATGTTTCCCCAAGTCATCAGCTTATTTGCAATGCAGAAACTAAAGCTTGATGAATTATCAGAAAAATAAAGTGTCTGCCTTCCGTGTTACCTGCTTGAAATTACCCTACCAGATTGATTTTATCTGAGATTCCACAGGTTTCATTTGGAACCATTTTCACTTCTGGTTTAGAAGTGTCTGTTGATAACAGTGCTTTGCGAATGGGTTTTGGGGACTGAATAATTGTTCAGATCATCATTTAGAGGGAGACCAAGATCATTTAGGGAAACTTCACTGACTCAACTTTAATGAACTATGGCTGCTGTGCTCTTGCAATTCAAACAAAAAAAAACAACAAATCAAAGAGACTAGAATTCCAACCTACGCCTCCTTCATTAAACGTCACTTTCCATTGTTGATGAGGTCTGTACAGCAATGAAGATGCACTGTCACCAAGGGATTTTCCATTCTTGTGATCTTTTATCTCTTTTCCAGTGATATTATTATAAGCATGGTCTGCATCAGAGCTATTGACATCAATCGGTGGCTGACAAAGTTAACCTGCGTCATATGTGGGGCTACCAAAATGCAGCTTCACTGTTTTATCAGGTCAGCTAGATGGCTTTTTGATCCCCAGGAAGTTTTAAAGTAGCAGATTCTGTGATGCTTCTCCTTCTGATTGAATTAGGGCCCAGATAGAAGTCTCATTCTTTAATCTTCCCTCCACTGTCTACTATCCACTCACACAAAGATTTTAATTTAGAGGTGATCAAGAAAGCAACATCTAGTTTCAAGGAATAATTGTCTCTTTTGATGTGATCTGTTTTACATAAAAATGAATGAAGATGCACATTTATGAAGAAGCTCTTGTCATTGGACAGCATTTTACAATTAGCAAGCAATTTACCTTCTGAGTCTCTATGTAAAGAAAAATATTCTTCCTTCACCATCACTTTTTTTTTTCTATAGCAGACTTTAATCCAAATAACCTACACAAAACTTGACAGAAAGTTGCTGATAGGGCCAAATTTAGAATTAGGAGCCATTTTTCCTAAGGTCTTAAAGTTGAAGGTGCTTTTAATGTTACTTAAAAAGAAAATATAATACAACATAGTGTGGTATTACATGTAACTGTATTTTTATCCATTCCTCTCTCCTACTTCTTCAACATACTAAGTCTGCCTATATAAAATACATAACACTCATTCTAATCATTGTAGAGGCAAACTTAAAATTTGTAATTTTATATAAAAGGTTGTAATTTCATATAACATTTTGTATATCTTGGTCCGTCAGGTTGTATGTGCTTCTTTGGACTTCTTTACAAGATGTTAGACTTGTGATCACACAGTGAATTTTTATTATTTTGAAAATTACAAAGTAGTGGTAGACATTCCTGGCTATGCAAAATTTGAAAACATATGCATAGCAATTAGAGACAAAAATGTAACTCTTATAAATTTAGTTAGCACTTTCCCTCTTAGGGTGGTAATGGCTAATCTTTTTATTATATGTATTATTTTTATAGGTAGTTTATGCCTCATATTTCAAGTCTATCCCTCATTCCCTAAAGGTGACAACTTAAAGCTTTTAAAAATAAATTTGAAAAATTCAAGATGCACAAAAATAAAAATGAATGACTCATGTCACAAATATTAATTCATAGTTTAATCCCCTTTATTCACATCCCTTATGTTTAGTGAGCTTTCTGGTAATTTAAATTATTTTATAATTGGTTAATTTTCTTTCTTAATATGGAAAAGCTATCTGCTTATCTTTCTAATCATGATCTTAAGCATGCTAGACATGAGGTGCTTCTTAGTAAATTATTTCTGTGTTCAAATGATTTTGGAAGACTGAATTCTACAAAGTTCTTTCACATATTGTGGGCACAATTGTATGGTGAAGACTGAGAAATCACACTGTAAAGGTACCTATTTAACTTTACGTAATCCAGCCTCTTTTTAACATACCTAACCTATCTTTTTTAAATCTCAAAGGCTCTTGAGTGATCACTACTTAAGTAACCTATTTTTTAAGAAATAATTATTAGCATAAGAACTAGTGTTCTTCGGAATACATTTGGAAAGTCCTGGTGTAAAATATGGTGAGTCAAAAGAGCATTAAATTATAACAAAAATAGATATCATTAATTCTATTTCATATTTCTTTAAGGTAGCCATCTTATATAAAAATGATTCAAATCTTTTGAAAATAGAAACCGGGTCTTAAATTCCTAGTGTATACCACAAGCTTTGATATTTAATAGGTTTTTAAGTCAATGTTTTTGCGTGGTAAAACTAAGAGGAATCACTAAGACTGCTCCAATTTCTCTCACTCAGTTTGGTCAAGTCATTAGTTCTACCAGATGAGGCAAGCCGTGAAAAGCCACAGCTGTACTGTAAAGGAGTTGGCTTGTTCTGGAACAAAATGGAACCAGCCCAACAGCCCTAGGCATTGCCAGAGAGTGTAACAATATTGGTGGCACATGAATAAGGAAGGTCAAGCATAAGATTGAGACTGGGTTAAGGAAAATGTCAAATGAAGAGCATATCCAGGAATTTAACAGTGGAAGCTGGGTATTAAAACAACGAAGGGCTTTCATAAAATCCTTCACACATGCATAATGATGCATCACACTCAGTATTGTGTGGAGGTGATCCTAAATAGCCACACAAATCAGATGTAAAGAAGGAAATAATGAAGATTAAGGTGAAAATGAACAAAATAGAAAAACAACCCAGAAGATCAATGGTGCAAGAGTTGATTTTTTTGTAAGTTGAGAAAAATTCGGCAAAGGTTCATCTACACTGACAGGAACTAAAGAAAGAAGACTCAGATGACCAAAATCAAGAATGAAAGAGAAGATATTGTGAAATTATAGCAATCAAAAGGTTTATGATATAATAGTATGAACAACTTTGTCAATTAATGTATCAATTTATGTTAAATAGAAAAAATTCTTAGAAAGGTAAAAATTAAAAGAAGAAACAGGTAATTCAAATAGACTTATGAGGAGTAAAAAAGTTCAATTAGTAATTAAAAACCTACCCACAAAGGAAAATCCAGGCCAGGATGACTTCATTGGTGAATTCAACCTATTTAAAGTACAATATCAATACTACAGAAACTCTTTCAGAAAGATTGAGTATCATAGAACACTTCAAGTTTATCTTATGTGGTAACTGTTACCCTGATATCAAAGTTAGATAAAGACAAACAAAAAGCAAAAACTGCTGAATAATTCCTCATGAATACAGATGTAAAAAACATTAAGAAAATATTATCAAAGTGAACATACATAAAGCAACATATATAAAGCACTGTACTCTATGGTTATGTAGAATTTACCCCTGGAATGCAAGGTTGATTTAACATGTAAAAGTTTAGTTAGTATAATATACGACATTACTAGAATCAAAGACAAAAATCACACTATTATCTCAACAGATGCAGAATTATTATTTTAAAAAATTCCAACACCAGTTCCTGAAAAAAATATTTTAAATGGTAGGGATATAAATGAACCACTTCAATCTTTTAAAGGAGGGTTTTCTAGAGAAACAGAAACAATAGGATTCATGCGCACACACACAGGTTTATTTTAAGCAATCGGCTGATACAATCAGCAAGTGAAAATCTATAGAGCAGGTCGACAAGCTGAAAACTTAGGCAGGATTTCTGTTATGGTTTTGAGGGAGAATTCATTCTCTGACAACCACAGTTTTGACATGTAAGGCCTTAAGATGAGATGAGGTTGAATCCATTATTATCTGATACAACATGGGTGAACCTCGAAAACATTATTCTAAGTGAAATAAGTCAAAAACAAAAGACTACATATTGTATGATTTCATTAATATAGAATGCAGAGGATATTCAAATTTATGGAGAAAAAAGTGGATTACTGGTTACCCTTGGCTGGAGGTCTTAGCAGTGTTCTGCTGCAGATGACAGGGGAAATCTTTCTGAAGTGAAGGAAATAGGGTGGTGGCGATGGTTGCACAACTCTATAAATTTACTGAAATGTTTTGAATGGCACATTTTAAATGGAATGACTATCATATAAATTATACCACAATAAAACTATTTTTAGGCATCTTGAAAGAAAATATTTTGTTTGCTTATAATTTAGTGGGTGGGTTTTTGTTTGGGGTCTCTCAGTCAATTGCCTGATTGCACTATATAACCAAAAAGCAATACTCACCTGCCTGGCAGCCGATGCTAATTGTTGACTAGGATCTTACCTGAAGCTGTGAATTTATATACTTGGGCTTCTCAGAGAGATGGCCAGTTTCTGAGAGGGAATAACCCTCTGTGTATGTTCAAAAGACCAAGGCAGAAGCCATCAGACAGCTTCTCATCTAGTCTCTGAAATCACACAGCATCCCTTCTACCTTGTTCTGTTGATTACAACAAATTACAACGAGCATTGCAGATTCAAGGGGAGGGAAACTAAACCACCTGATGGGGGGGCATATCAGAGAATTTGTGGCCAGGCAGGCACTCTTGAATAAATAAGTAGCTGGCATTGAAAACATAGTTAAACTGCAATTTTACAAATAAAAGAGTATATCTAAAGCACAAGCAGAACAAGTTCCTCAAAATTCCTGTTCAGTGGGTCTCTCAGACCTAAAGAAAAATCCTCTGATCTGTGCCTAGAGAAGTTAACCATGCTTAGTGCCCATTTATATATTCATCATGTTCTTCCTTCAATACTCTTGATTTGTTAAATGCTCTTATCAAACTTTTATAACCATGATGAACTGTTTGGAGAACTGCTGAGGTGAGTATATGATAAGAAGAAACTAAACAAAAAGGAAAACATCTAGATCACTTACACAAAATTGGTAATGGACAAGATGCTATTCAGTATGTAAATTTCTCAAGAGGAATGCCCTTAAGTTAAAGCAGTGTGCATATTTCTTAATAGAAAATTTCTATTTGGGAACTACAGATGTGGGACTGTCAGGGTATTGTCAAGCATTGTGGGACAAAAGCTTGGTCTTAGAAGTATTGAGCTTCAGAGTTAAAGGGCTGTCCCTGGTTTACACCCCTTTATCAGTTGATCATAAAACACTTCCTAAGGCGCCGGCCAGCAAACCCAAAGGTCGCAGGTTCGATTCCCCAGCCAGGGCACATAACAAGGTTGCCAACCAGGTCTCCAGTCAGGTCTGTGGCTAGAGGCAGGTGAAAAACAACCATACATTGATGTCTCCCTCTCTGCCTCTCTCCCTTCCCCTCTTTCTAAAAATAATGAAATAAAATCTTTTTTAAAAAACCAAACAAACAAAACAAAACAAAACAAAAACACTTCCTTAGATGGTAAGAAGAATTAAAGCAAAAAGTATGAGCTTCCTAAATACTGTTTTCAATATTAACTAGTATTTTGCAGTCTAGGTTATGATTGAAATTATTGTCACCTTCAATTGAATTTGTTCACATAACCAGATAGTGTCTCCTTGAGATTGTGAGTATGCTACAAATGGAGATGAAGAAGAGAAAGGTGTCATTTTGCGATGAAGTGAATGGGCGCTCTCATAAAAACAGGCTCACACTAACACAATTTGTTTTAAAAAGAAAGGCTAATCTAATCATTATTTGATACTAAGAACTAGGCACTTTGCTACTTGCTACCACATTATACTATTAATTTTTTGCACCATCTCTATAAGGAAAATACTCTTACTACTTCCACTTTACAGATCATTTAATAGAGATTCATGAAGATCAAGTTGCAAAATGCCACAGTATTCATATAGAGAAGAGTTGATATCTGGATTCAGCACACTGAATTTTAGAATCTAGTTCTTAACTGGAAAGCTATGTTGCAAATCTTAGACCAACTGAGACTTCCCCAACCTCCCTGCATTATTTTCTCACTATGCCCACCCACTTCCTCATTCTTTTCTCTCATCCCTTAAAGAATTTCTTGATAGAACATAGTAAAAGTGAGTAGAACTAGACTTTCTAGGTAAAAAGGGACCACTCAAGTATGAGGAGTTTGTTTTTGTTACATAGACCAGAAATATGTCTGAAAATTCAAACTATGTATAATAATAAAGGTCATCTATAGTAAAACTTTTTAAAAGCTTTCTGAGATTAAGGTGGTCATCCCTAATACTTCTGATTACTTCTATACTGGAATCAGTTCTACAAAGCCTCCTAGAAAGCAGTCCCATGGCTTCTTCAACTGTAGAGAACATGTATCTCACAAAGTTAAAATGTCATACAATCTGCACCTTCCCCGGACTAGCCTTAAACTTAATGTGGTTGTCAAAAATCTTATCTCCCATGACCTTATGTACCAATATAGAATTTAATAAATCACAATGAATATAATTAAAATATCAAACTTTCACCATATGAGCCCAAATGCTTAATCTCTGGGAGAGGAATTGACAGGGATTGCTTTGTAAGAGAGATTTAATTACTTAAGCCACCTAGGTTTCAAGCAAGAGCGTAGAGTGGGCTTTTCCCTAGAACAATGAAGATTAAACAGTTCCTGCTTTTTTACCTAGTATTTAACAGGTGGTGGCAGAACATTGTCCCCACTATTCTGTAGCATTTTTATAGATCTCATCATCCCAGTTATGTAAGCTGTATTTTACTCGTTCCCAAGTTTATATACTGCTGAAGATTTACTGTCAACTTGATTTATGAACTTCCTTTTCTACATTCTGATATCAATTGAATGCATGACCCTATTTTCTTTCTATTCAAAGTTTTCCTGAACATAAAAATAAACCGTGTTAGATAAAAATGTATGTGATAGTCTCTTGGAATTGGAAGAGAGGTCAGTAGAGTGGGGGTGTGAGGATCGCCAAACGAAAAACACCACAAATACTAAGTGAGAAAGGAATTCTACCCAGAACTATATTGTCCATTTCACTACTTGGTTGTGCTACCTTGGGTAAGTCATTAATTTGAGGGGTCTTTGGGTTTCTAATGATCATATTAGGAAAATAGTTTGTAAATGTAGTAAATAACATACTTTAAAGTGCTTTGGAAGGAATGAAACATTCTACAGAATTATAGTAAGCTTTGTAGTATTTCAGTAACCTTGTCAAAGGCTACAGGTGGAGTTTTCAAACAAGTTTTCTCTTCTTTTCCTAATTACTTTTCCATCTTCCTATACCCAGGAAGACAGGGAAAGCTCTGGAAGAAAAATATTCCTCTTTGCTTCACTGATCAAAGCACCTCCCACATCCTATAAACACGGTTCCCCAGGTCCTTTGTTACCTGTGTCCTCAGAGCATTTCAGCTCCAAACTTTATAGCTATTCTAGTTTAAAGATTACTGACATTGAAATTAAATTGATGTGTGACCTGGAGATTATAATTTGAGGTTTGTGAGACTGGGGTTTTCAAAGAGCTAACCATTATCATAGTCACTGTGTGTTCTTTTAAATGTTTAATTTCATATTTATCTATAGGCAATATACAGAACTATTTTATGTTTTAAAACTTACTTAATTGATATCATATACTTTATAGCCTTCTGGAATTTTTACTACCTACATTTTCTTTCCCCAGATTTATCTATATTGAACTCTAATCCAATAATTTTATCTTTGATACACAAATGAATGACTATGCTAATTTTTTAAATCCATTTTCCTTCTAATTGGGACTTTACTATTATAAACAATACTGCAGTAAACAATATTGCACATGTCTCCTTTTATATTCAGAGAATTCAGAGATTCTCTGAAACATTTCAGGGTCAGAGTCAATTTGCAGGGTCAACTATACTAACAACTGATAAATGTTTCTGAAATGTGATACCAACTTCTATCACCAAAAGTGTATAAGTATTTCTCTTCCCCATGTCCAACCCAAACTTGGTAATTTTGTAACTTACTTTTATCTTTCCCATTCATTGTAAAATATATGCTTCATAGAATAGAGTGCACGAAACCTATGAAATTTGGCTCTTCCTTGGCGCCTCCTATAGAGATGGCAACCATCTCTTACTCAGCACCATGGCTGCCCTCAGACCCCTTGTGAAACCCAAGGTTGTAAAAAAGGAGGACCAAGAAGTTCGTCCAGCACCAGTTGGACCAATATGTCAAAATTAAGTGGAACTGGCAGAAACCCAGAGGTATTGACATTAGGGTGTGCAGAAAATTCAAGGGCCAGACCTTGATGCCCAACATAGTTATGGGAGCAACAAGAAAACAAAGTACATGCTTCCCAGTGGGTTTTGAAAGTTCCTGGTCCATAACATCCAGGAGCTTGAAGTACTGCAGATGTGGCACGAATCTTACTGTGCTGAGACTGCTCATGTCACCTAAAAGAACCATAAAGTCGTGGAAAGAGCAGCCCAGCTGCTCTTTCATCAACCCCAATGCTAGCTGCACAGCAAAGAAAATAAATAGACAGCTTTTGTACACATTGTATTTCTGTTAATAAAACCATAATATTATGCTAAAATATATGAAAGTTGAATAATAATATGAAATATATATATGCCCATAACATAAATTAATAAATAGAATTTTCACATTTCTGTCTCTGCTATATTATTCTGAAATTTGGATTAATCATTCTAATACCTTTTTTATAGTTTTGACATATATTTACACATAAAAAGACAATATATTGTTTAACTAGGTCATTTTTGAACTGCATATAAATGACACATGACAGTTTGTATTCTTTATACCTGGTTTCATTTGAAAGTCATTCATATTGTTCAGTATAGCTTTAGGTTATTTATTTTTACTATTTTATAGGATCTCATTTATGGAATGTAAATAATGTTTAATTATCATTAGTTGATATTTGGCCTAGGTATAGTTTTTTATGTTTATGTTTTTTACTCATATTTTTTAGTATTTGTCATTGTCATAATGATCCTGAGAAGTTCTTTATATTGTGACATAGCCTCCAGATATAGCCACAACCAATCTTGTCTTTTTGTGTTTTCAAATGCTGCTGTCTTATCAAGAGGTGGAGTCTGTTTTATTTCTAGAATATGGACTTGCTTTGATCAATAGCTTGCATTGGATATAACACTATGCCAGTCCCAGGTCTAGGTTTTGTGAAGCCTAGCAGCTTTCACTTTCCCCCTTGACTTATCTAACTCTTAATCTTGAAAGATAGTTTGGCTGGGTATAGAAATCTAAGCTAAATTTATTTTCTTTCAGGGCTTTCAGGATAGCATTCCACTCTCAGGCTTTATTGGTGCTATAAAAAGTAAGCTGTCCCTCTCACTTCTACTCTTTCACAACAGTCCCTTTACTACCCCTGGATAGAAGTTCACTATGCTATGTCTAAGTGAGAATTTCTTTTATTTATTTAATTTTATGTATGTATCATATATTTTTTAATTTACATAATGATGCATATATAAATTCATGCATGTTTTGGATCTTTGATTTCTTTAATCTGTGAATTATTTCTTTCATTATTTGTGAAAAATTCTTAGCTATTATTTCTGAAAATAAATCATCTTTTTTATTCCACCTCTGTTTTCCTTCTAGAACGCCAATTAAGTTTATTGTACAAATGATGTTTTCCTTGCCTTTCATCTCATAATTTTTTACTATTTTAAAAATCTTTTTGTTTCTTCATGCTGCATTTAAATATCTTATATCATATATTCAAGTTCATTAATTCTATCTTTGATTATGATTAATAAAACATTAAAACCATCAGTTAAGTTTTTAATTTTAGTTATACTTTAATATCTGAAAAGTCTATTTGGTCATTTTCAAAAATGTTATATTGCTTTGTAGTTTCTTGTTACTCATAGGTATTTTCAGTGTTGTCTTAGAAAGATTTTTTTAGATATAGTAAGCCTAGCTGTTTTAAATTTTGTATTTAATATTTCCAATATTTGACATTTTTACAGTCCATTTAGACTCTGTCTTGTTTTCTTTCCCTAATAATTCATTGCTATAGTTTCAGATTTCCTTGTATAATTATTATTTACTATTATGTGTTCTCATGTCTTTGAAAATTATTTTGGTATTTCTATGAGACCTACAAGGAAAACAAATGCCTTCTTCCATGGATGACTTTTATGTCCTTGAGTCAGACAACTAGGGACTTTACCAGTCACGGAGCAGTTTAAACTAAATGCATAGTTGGAATTTTTTTGACAATTCAAGTAATGTAAATTTAAATTGGAAATGCACACAAGGACTAGAAAACATTATTTTTTCCTACTGTTATGTTCAATGCAAAAGCAACTTTTATTGTGACCATGGAGGTTGGAAGAGTTATATTTAATTGATATTTTCTCTAAATTTGTAGCTATACAGGATTTTAGCTTAATATGACAAGAATCTTTTACTAGTTGTAGACTTCAGCTTATTTATTTTTCATCTACAAATTCCATCAGAACTGAGGTCCCTCCTTTCCAAAATTATCAAATGATTTAAAAGGTGAGGTAGCTTGAGTGCCCGCTTTTTCTCTCTGAACTTCCCTAGCTTTTGACCCAGTAATTGCTCACACTACATGAATTTTAAGATTTAAAAAATATGTTTATCTATAATTTCAGTTCTTTTCAGTGGCAGGGTTGGGATTAGTCCAAATAATCTAGTCTGTAAAGTTCTAGAAAAGTATTCCATTTTTAAAATTTCATTTACTACGCTTTTCATTTCCATATGTTCAATTTTATACTTTCAACTCTGGAAAATATTTTGGTCTCTTGTTTATGATGTTTTATTTTCAGACATTATTTAATAAGCTAAACAAATTATTTTGTATTATATATGTTACTATTTAAATATCTGAAATAGTTACAGATCTCATAGCTAAGACAGTAGATCCTATTGACTCTCATGAAATCTTATTTTCCTGTATAGTTAATGATTTTTCCAATAGAAGGTAATTTCCTTGGAATTGTATCAGCAGAAGAGATTTGAGCCCTAGTTTTAACTATATTTTACCAGAGAGACTCTCTGTTTACTCTTCTGGCCACTTTGGGATGCTTCCAGCACAGAATGACTATAACTTCCCTTCTCCACACACATGACACATTAAAACTTAGTCCCAAGCCCACCAGAAATTGGTACATTTTTCAAAGCCAAATCCAACCCCAACACTACCTTATCTTTAAATAACTGAAGCTTCTGTTCTTATCTGTGGTTATTTCCTACTTTCTTCTTTCTCATCCATGCTATTGACAAAACTGTTTCATACATTTTATCTTTAATTTTTATATGTCTACACATCAATGAGACATATTCTGGAAAATGGAACTCATCATACCCTTTAAAACCTTCCTGTCTAGTTCATTCTTTCACTCTGCCTGACTCTTCTAAAGGCTCATTTTTATATCCTATTCATTATGCCTCCATAGATTTCATAATCAAATGTTTGTTTGGTATTACTGAATTATTACTGAATGGTAAATTTTAAAATGTATTAATTTTTTTACAAACAAATAATAGTTTATCAGCAAAACATTAGTATATGAAAAATACCTTCTTTTATCAGATTTTAGTTTTTAACTTTACATGCTCTATTCAGTTGCAAAAGTAGAAAGTAAATCAATTGTTTTATGAGTTATGAAACATCTATTATTTTGTTTTATGAGTTATACAACTTCTATTATTTTGTTAACATAAATTCACATATGACCTTAAATTTAACTTAGGAAATTTATAAACATACATCTAGATTTCTTAATATATTATAATCTTACTGGTTCTCTTTTTATTCATATAGTTATTAGATAGTATTATAGGTTTAAGCAAGAACTGTTAGGTTTTGGGGGGAAGAGCAGTTGAAAACTCAATATTATCTGCCAATTTAACAATATTAATCTCAAATCAAAAGCAAAATTTACCATCAAAAACAGCTTTCAAATATTAACAAACATGTAATTTATACTCAATCAAGTCTATGGTTGCCACTACTATTTTCTAAGACCTAAAGATGCAAGGAGGTTTTCCTGTAAAGTATCTTTCCAAATATCAGACATCTCAAAATTCTAAATGGGTGGTGGGTTTTTGAAGTGTGAAAGTAATATAAAATGGCATCGTTTCAGTCAGAATCTAAAGGATCCATGATCAATACCTTTACTTTAGTAGCAAATAAGGAACAACAGAATACCCACATTGGAAAATTAGGCAAGCTGTGTAATATAGAAAATATTGTGTTACTAGAGATTCCTGCGGTAATTATTCCCAGCACCTTATTAGGATATTAAGCAAGGAACTTGGAAATTACTGCTACAGATATCCTTTCTGAGGTTATCAAAGCTCCCAAATTCAGAATATCTTTGTTCAATGCTTACAAGCTATATTTACTCAAACCAGAAAACTTTTCAAATAGAAGTTAGGAATAAAATGTCAATGTAATTATCCGAAAAGAAAAATTAAGTGAAATTTTGTTACAATGCAAACATTTACATTAAAGCTAGATGAGCCAGGGTGGCTTTAGCTAATCATTATGTTTCTCCTCTCTTACATGGTCTCTTGCTAGCCATTAACAAAAAAAAGAAAGAAAGAAAGAAAGAAAGAAAGAAAGAAAGAAAGAAAGAAAGAAAGAAAAGAAACAAACAAATACATGACTCTTTCCAGAAACCTGTAATCAAATGAGCATGGATTTAGTGTTGAACAGAAAATTTCAAGTTCTTACAATCAGCATTGGTGGGGACACTACTTGATGACAGTATAATGGGAATTTGCTCATGATCCAGTTTGTTGTTTAACTAAACCTTAATCTTTAAGACAAATGCGTTTGTCTTTCTGTAATCCAAAAACATAAATAAATAAATAATAAACAAACAAATAAATACTTCTATACTATCATTTCTCTTTCAGAAGCAGAGAGAGAGGGAGAGAGAGCAAGCTCAGGCTTATAAAAACAAGAATATTTCAAGACAGCAGTACCTGACTCTTCCTGCCTGAGAATTTCCTGTCAAGAGAGTTGACAAAGTGGGTTTGAGGCAGCTTTCCTGTAATTAATTTTCTTTGTGTGTGAATTTAATACTGATGCAAGAGTGTTACTCATTTGACAACCCCAAGGTTTAATGTCTAACCATCCAACAGGAAAGGAAGAACACGATTTCCCAGAATTCCTTATTAATTAGCTTCAATCCTCACTCTATGGTACTCATCCACTCATCTAAAACTGCTAATTGTTATCAATTGAATGATTTTCAGAATGCAGCCAATACCTAGGATGAACATAACTCATTTTACATTGCTTGTTGAACATCTCGGTAACACAAAATGTTCATATTTATGACTCTGGGCCAGACATGAACTTCAGGTTAAACAGAGGAATAGCATTATGTAGTACAAAGAGTGTTGAACTTAAAATAACAATGGCTAGATTCTTGTTCTACCTGATTGTGACCAAATTAAATAACCTGAGGGCTATGTGTCTTAATGTCTTCAATGACAAAATACAGATGAAGTCAAAGTCTTTTTTAATACTCATGAAGAAAAAGAAATTATGATTCCTAGGCAGCAAACTCTATAATTTTGTGCGATAAAGTGATGTTGAATGCTATGTATTTTGAACTATCAGAACTATTGTGTTAAGTATTTCTTCACTTCAATCTTTAAGAACTGAGAAGAAAATAAGAATTTTGAAATACCTACCTGTGTTTTATTTTCTTCTTCATTTCAATGCTTGGCTTTTACGATGAAACAGAGATATTTGAGAATATAAAGGGTTTTGGATGAGTGAATATTGAGTGACTGGAGCTCTCAGGGAAGAATTTAAAAGATCTCAAAGGCATGCAGCCATGTTATATAAACATATTTTGAACTGTACTGTCCTATCCATAGCAGTGGCACCACAACTGTAGTTAGTGAAATTTTATCCAAAAATTGGAAATTGTGTTCCAAATTTGTTTGTTTGCTCTTCTGTTCTTTCTCAAAAACCTTAAGTGAAAACCAATGTGTCCAGTGTTAGAGGAAACTTAACTAGGCAAAGACCATTTTAATTTCAGTCAACTTGGTCAAAACTGCCCCTCTAGCCTCAAAGTGATTCTTAGGGAAAATATCACAATTACATTAATTTTTCAAGATGATCATTCTTTTGAATTCCAAGACAATTATTCTTCCTTCATTTTTTCCTTCCTTTTTAAAAAAGAGGCATAGTGACATCTCTTTCTAACTCCTGAAATCCAAAAGACTATTTCTATGCCAGCCTATTATAGTTGTCATGAAAATGCATTTTACTTATCTTTTATGCATGCCTCCCCTGACCCACCAACTAAAATAAAGTTTATATTTATTTTTCTGGAAATATCCAAAGTGGCCCTGGCTAAGCTTCAAATCTATTTTTCTATATGCTGTGGCTTTAAATTTTGCTGTCTGTACTTGGCAAAAGGAGATAACTGAGTAAGCCCAACAATAACTGAACTTGGAAAAATGCAAGGGCAACTGACTGTCTAAAAGTCAAATTATGATTTTCATTTGATGAATTGTAAAACCCTTGATGGTGCTAGTGAGGTTTCTTATACTTAGATGTTTTATATTTTAAAATAATTGCTCTGAATTATTTGTTTTACCCTGGCCTTGACAAGAAAAAAGAACAAAACAAACAGAATTGACTCTATTTGCATGCTATGCCAAACAGAATTTACTCCTTTCATTATAAATATATCTGAAAAAATTATTGTTTTACACTTATTTCGATGACATAGCAGCCCTTGAATGAAGAAGTAGACAAGTCTGTTATCTATGTTTTAATAAGATGACTTTATATGAATATTCATAAAAATTTATCTGCCCAGAAAAAAGCCTTTAAAAGTCATCTTCTACATTTGTATCTTTACTACACAAATATTTAAACTAATTTGAAGAGGTATTTTAAAATCATGTTTTCTTTAAAGAATTCTTTGAGCAATAGTCCAATTTCTCCCTCAAACAATCTTTCCTATGTCTAACTTAAGTCCTTCCTGGAATTTTTATACCAATTTTTTTTAATATAAAAGAGGTGATCCAAGTTTTAAATCTATTCTTATGCTTTTTAAAATTAAGATAGTCATATATATGTGTATGTGTGTTTACACATTTATTTAGACTCCCAATTATTAAGAAAATCATGTGCCCATATCACAAAGAGAGTATTTTAGGAAAAACAACCATACCAACAATGATGTATAATTACAGCATTTGACTTTTCACCTCTCCTGCATATCAGGGATATTATTTCAAGGAAGTTAGTCAAATCTTTGACTTCGATTTCTTCATCTGTGGAATGAGATGCCCACTTGTTTATTGTCCTCGAGAGAACAAAACTTGTCGTGCTCAATCACTGTTGTATCCCCCTGTCTAGAAGAATACCAGGCAGTACTATGGCTCAGGCTATCTAATGAGAGCTGTATTTTTTATTTTTATATCTGGAGAGTTTTGTTACAATTACTTTTCTTTGGGAAGCAGCAAACAAATACCATGAGTTTGTGATTAGTTCCATTTTTCTATGACATATACCTGATTTAGAGGATTATAGTAGATTTTCAAGAAGAAAATAATGTTCTTCAAGAAATTTCAGAATTTATCTCTTAAAATGGAAACTTGGGGTATTATTGCATTCTGTAACGTCTTGTTTTTTTTTGTTGTTGTTGTTGTTGTTTTTTTGAAGTAATAGCATTATACTCTGAACCTAAACTTTTTTCATTTTACCATGAAGAATTAAATTTACTTTCCCTTAAGGGACCACACATAACTAAATTGCTCCCATTTTTGGAGTTTATTTGTTTACTATCTAATAGTAATGAAAGATGGGTAAACAAATAAAGCAAATCAAGAGATTAGGTGGTAAGTTGAGGAAGAAGGAGCCCTTGAGTTAGTGCTATGGAAGTTAAAGGAGTTGAAGTATAAGAAAGTAAACATTTAGATAGCTTTGCAAAAACAGAGTTCAGTAGGGATGATGGATTGCATGCCATAGGAAGGACGAGAGCTTATGGAAAAGTCACTGTAGAAAAATTTATATATTGTCAAAGAGCTAGAAGGGAATAGGAAAACAAGAAAAATAGTTCATGTGGTAGAGTAGTGAAATAATAACATTTTTATTTTCTTCTGTACTTTACTGCTATATTTATACAATAAATTAACAGAAACTGTCTTTTTAAATTTACTTTAAAACTTCTTCTGAAAACAAGATTTTACATTATTTCCTCATTGTTTTGCTCTAAAAAATGGGAAGGGTTAGCTATTATTAGCTGTATTTAATAAATAAATTAAATTAGAGATTTTTCATCTTAAGTGTGAAATATGGAAGGTTGATTGGACTCACACTATTCAACAGCTGATTGCTTTTCCCTCTAGGGTTTCACACATAAAGGTTTTGCTTTATGTAATAAAACATTGATCCCTAATGGTTTAGTTTTCCAACACTGGTCATTAGGAAGTCTTTTCTCACTATATAATTTGTTAAAATACTGTTTTCATTCTTGCATGTTCCTTCTTCTTGGCATGATTTGAGTGCTTGTGAAACAGGGAAAATAACAAAACAATGGTCTGAAGGACTGAGAAAGCTCTAATAAATCATTTCAACCATAGCTGAACTGACTTTTGTACGCAAAAAGTCCCAGAGGCCCGTGTTAGTGACCAAGCTGAGGAAGAGAAAGGTTAAGGATTATTGACACTGCACCAAGCTCATTGCTGACTTCACTGCACCCACCTGTCTGCACTAGGACAAACTTCCCATGAAGGGGTTTTGACATAAATACTGTTAAGAAAATCTACTCAAATGTGCTTTGAATTCAAATATGCTATTACAAATATCTAAACATATGACTAATCTGATGAGCCACTTCCAATCTGAAATAATAGTAGGAACCAACATGTCTCTGATATTTAAAGCATGTAGAAACTCAAGAAAGGAAAGCTAGCACACTGCTCCAAATGCTTTCTCCCACATTCTCCTCTCCAACATGAGCCTTCAGTTTAGAGACAGGATAAAACAGCTCTGTCTTGTACATACGCACTTGTACCCACCCCAAACCCATTTCATAGTCTATAAAGCAGAGTTCTCTGCATATAACAGAGGGTGTCTATGAGTCTATGACACTGAGACTCAGGCAAAAGTAATAGACATTCTCTTCATCGCCACCACTACCTTCAAAATGCTTATCCATGCCAAATTTTTTGTTTGAAGGATACTATGACCCAAATAAGTTAAATGAACTGCTGTCCTAACCTGTCTAGAAGTACTTTTGCAACTGCCTTACTCTACGGAAACCTCTATTAATAAGTAGAAGTAAATCTATGCAGATTTCTTCCCCATTGAAATTGTACCAGATTCCCAATGTATCTGACATGTGGCATCCTGGCCTCAGTTTCTTACTGAATCTGCCCCTTTGTTTTTCTTGATGCTGGCTGGTAGCTGAATCTTATTCCAGAAGTCAAACTCAAAACTTTCTACTTCATCCCAATTCAGATCTCACTTGATGGTAGCACCCACCTTCCCACAACTCGTCTGTGTTTATTGATCACTTAGTAAACAGACCCATTTGGATGGCCTATAGACAGACCATGGTTTATAGCATAACCTGTTTGTAGAACTGCACTGGAAACCACTGACATACTTTTTTATTTTTTTTTTCAAAACCAATTTGGCTACTGCTTTTACTCTGAGAGGGAAAAATTAGCTAACATAAAAATCATTAATATTTTTTACCCAATTCCTGGATCTATCTTGTAGATCTCTTATTACCAAAAAATAAAAAAAAAACAAAAAAATAAAAATAAAAGACAAAAACAAAAGACATGGAATAATGAAAAGTTTTGCTGCTTTTCTCTATTGTTTTTCAGCTTTTTATTCTCAAAGTCCTAAAAAAGCTTTATGGAGTAGCTTTTTCTGAAAATCCACAGGCTAGAAGGGAAGTTCAACTCTGTTGGCTATTGGTCTTAGTCTTGCCACCATGAATGGAAATGTAAAGGCAGCTTCATTATTAGTCAGGAGAAGAATGGTTTCAATCCAGGCAATGTCAAGCAGCTAGTGTTCTGGAAAATAAACCTAGGAAACTTTCTTAATATCGTGAGCTAAGCTAACTTAACACACTGTGGGAAAGGACAGCATATTACACTGGGTAAATGAGAAGCACACAGAAAATAAAATTGTTAGGTTTTGCTTAGAATTGAAAATTGTTGAAGGTTGAAGACTTTAATGCAGGGAGTTTATCAACGGTAGCAGAATCAGTGGTTTTATCACACCAGCAGTAAGGCCTGCAGAAAGCACTTCCTGCTGATGAAATTATATAGCTAGAGATTTTGGGTCCAGATTTTATACTCAGGAAGCCCTTGAAAACTTGTTTGCTGCTGTGATGCTGAGGAATTAATAGATCAGACATTAACCACTAAAATTTGTGAGGTGTCTCCCCCCAAATATAGCATTTATTGAAAGAGCAGAGCATCCCTGAATTTCATAATCAAATATGAAACACTTCATTTAATATGAAAGCCATTTGCAGCAACCTCTAGAGCTCTTTTACATGAAGGAGACAACTAGTAAATGTGCAACTATATCTTTAAATTAAATTTGAGTTGCTACCTGGAAAAGGAAAAGATAATAAGTGGTTATAGGTAAAACTCATATTGAATAAAGTTATTTCTATTTATATGTTTGTTTTTTATTATATAATTTAGAATCATTTAGACTTGCATACTGATATGCTGTTCAAATTATTTTGTACATGTTAAAAATATTTATATATTTTTATATAAAGGAACAAATGACAAATAATTTGGAGATTTAAATTATATCCCTTTGGGGAGTTAATTTGATTTTTAATTTTTCATCACTACAAAACATTTATTACACAGTCTTCAAATATTTGTTGAGCAATTACTATATAAGAAAGTTCAAGGAAATAAGGAGAGATTAGTAAAAGGGTACAAACTTTCTGTGATGAGATGAATAAAGTTTTAGGAGTTAATATATAACATGGTGACTACAGTTGATAACACTAAAAAGGAAAGAAAATTATGTAGGTGAAAAAAAAACCAAAATGATCAGAATTGCTTTAAAGGATGCATTAAATTCAGTAGCACCTGTTCTTGTGGCTACTGGACCCTTACAGTATATATAAACATTTCAGAAATCATGGGTTGAGCCCATTTTTTATAATTGAGTCACTATCAAAACAGTCCTGGACCCTTAAGAAATCTGAACATTCTATAGGAGACACAGAGTAATGCAATAACCATAATACTGTGTAACACATTTATTGCATATATGCCTAAAATATTAAAGAAGTTCAAAGGAAATGCTTGGAAGAGGACACAACTCAGTCGAAGAACTTCTAAAAGTAGGTGAATCTTGCACTAGGTCTTAGAGGAATTACAACAGGAAAAACGTTTATCCTGGACAAGAAAACAGCGCTAAGAGCATGGCATTCAAAACGATAAACAGAAGGGTTGCACTACATAGATTGTGGAATCTATGTAATCAATGAAAGCTTTTCTTAGAAAGGTAAGCTAAAATCAGAATATTAAGGTCTTCTTCTAAGTCTAAAATTTATGTTAAAATCAGTTAGAAACAAATAATGGATTTAAAACGAAGGCGCAGATGTTTATTAGCTAACACCCATATGATTTCACTCATATGTGAGATATAAAACTGAAACTCATGGACATAGACCAGCAGTGTGGTTATTGCCATAAGAAAGGGAGTGGGGAGGGTGAAGGGAAACTAAAAATGGTTACAGCAGATGGTTTGACTTTAGATGGTGGGCATACAGTGCAAGGTACAGACCTATTATCATAGAAATATACACTTGAAACCTACATGGTCCTATTAACCAATTTCACCCCAATAAACTTAATAACATTTTTTAATAGAAAATAAAATATTTTAGCTTAAAGAGGTAAGGAAGATAGGGGGACAGAGGGGAGCAAAAAGGGGATGGATGTAATACAACAGCAATAAGATTAAAAAAAAAAAGAGGTAAGGAAGATAAATTGAAGAAGAGCTAAACTGAGTCAAGGAGACTAGATAAAGTAAGTCAATCTGTAGTGTGATACTCAGAAGTATTTTAGTTATTGATTTTTAGTGGTATATAACACCGACAAGAAAGACTAGCAAATCCATGAACTAGAACTTAATGTAAGTTGTATACTAGCTTAAGTCAATTACTAGCTTCAGCATATCAGTATGGACACCAAAGACTTGACTATCCTCACATCAACTGTGAAATACAGTCATTTAAAATACATTCTGAAAAATTTAAATAATCATTACTTCTCTCCAGGAACTAATAACAAAAAGAACAATACAACTTCATTAAAATATTTGTTTTGGCAAGGTTCATTTGCAAACTTTTTTTCCTTGTTGAGGAATAACCATTGTTCTACCTTCAGATGTTCTAGAAATGTCAAATTATTTAAAAGTATTTTTTGATTATTTAAGGTATTTAGAGTGATTCTTCACAGAATTTCAGTCAGGGACACCTCTAATGTCATTCTATATAGAACTATTTATTTAACTTTTTACTACAGTCAAAGGAGTTCCCGCTTGTTTTTCTATGTATTAGCTATATAGCCTCAAGCAAATTATTTAAAATCTCAGTGCTTAGTTTCTTTATCACTGAAATGAATATAACAAAATCCTAATAGAGTTTGTGTAAGGATTCAGTGAGATAGCCTATGTATGATACTTAGCATAGTACCTGTCAGCACTCAGGAAGTAAATCTTACCTTTGTTAGCCAGGTCCCCATTTGGGGGCACAAGAGAGGCAACCACACATCACTATTTCTTTTCCTCTCTCCCTCCTTTATCCTCTCTCTAAAAATAAATTTTTAAAAAGATTTTTTTAATGGAAAAAAATTAAAATCAACAGTATTCCCCCAGCAAGGAATAGATAGATCAAGCATCGGTGTCCACTGAGCAATAGCAACCTGAAGAAGTAGAAATTTTACTTAAAACCAGCTTCACACATTTTACCTTTGAAGAGATAACCTCATTGGAGGAAGAAAAGAACCACCAAACACTTAAATAGATAACTATTTAAATCCATGTTTTTCATGAAATATAAAACAACTTTTAATAAATATAAGCATCCTTGATATCTGTAATGGGTAATTAAAATAACACAAGAATTTTTATCCTTGTGCCACATACACAGGAAAATAAACAGCTGTTAGTTTCCCTAAGTTGCATACTTCAGCAGGCTGCCCAGAGAACCTAGAAATGCTAACTCTTCTTCTGCCCAGTGGTGTGTTATCTTATATCTGAGACCATCTGAAAAGTAAATCAGTATGATTTTTTATAGGCAGGGATCCAGAATTATTCAGAAGCTGTCATTCTCCACCATTTTCACCCTCACCTTTAATTTCAGGTGCTGTGATATGGTTCCTTGGGTCTCAGCTAAACATTGAGGATGCCTTTTATTTATTTATTTTTGTCATGTGTAAGCTGCTTGCTTGTTGTAGAAAGCACATCATCTTGGAAATAAAAATTCACTTGAGCAAAAAAGTTCTTAGAGGTAATCACTTTTATCAGGAGTTAGATGGAGAACACGAACCGGCCTGGGATGTTTTCTAAGCCCAAATACCTAGGCAATGACCTACTTCTGTTAGAATGATTCACATTTCAAGGACAGCGAAGGATTACAAACACATTTCCATTTTCAAGATGTGGAAATCAACTCCTCATTTACTAATAGTTAGTAGAGAAGTGAAATTTAGTATTCTTGATTTATTTAGTCACTCTTCCTATATGCTGATGAAAACATAGACTATATAAATATCAAGTTTTGTTCAGCTGGGCCTTGAAATGATCCGGTAGCAAAAGTGTTCAAAATCCATCAATGATTTCATTAACAATCTAGCAAGGCAGAATTTAATTTTTATTTCACCTTATACTTTAGAAAAATAAAGAGAATTCCAGAGCAAAGATCCAATGCTATTTTGCCAATGTTAGATATTAAATTAATATTTTAGAAAGAATTCCACTAAGTGATTACGATGGAAGGTGGGTGGGGAAAGGAACCCTTCTATGTCAGGGAAAGTGCTTGTTTCCATTTCATCTCTGTGGGCATGTGGGTTTCTGTTCCCCTGCTATTCATCCCACATAACATTGCCAGCTGGAATATAGTGGATATTTACAAAAATCACAAGTTCTCTTCCTTTGAATGGATACAGTAGTTTTTATAAAACTTAGGTTATGAGAAATTCTGAATATGTTAAGACCAACAGGGAGAATTTTATACATAAAAGAAGACCTACTTTCCATGGCATATTCCTTTTGTTGAAACATAAAAACTGGAAAAGGTGAACACAGTTCTTATTCATAAATATGAATCATGATGTTTTCTTCTTACTTCTACTTTCTTGTAAAATAGACATGGTACTGACTACAAAATCCTATAGCTTTTTCAGATCTATAATTTTCAAAAAGTGCAAGTGAGAAATATGTTAAAAATATTCAGTGACTGAATTTTTTTTTTCTGCCTGGAAACAGCTGATTTTAAAGCTACTCAGTTTCCTGTGTTGGAGCTGATGCAGGCACTATCACCCCAGCCAGCAACGGAAGTTAAATTCCTCTCAATGGCTTTGTTGCTTTGGATGTTACCCAGTGGAGCAAGAAGAACGTTAAATTTGATTCCTGACAGATAAGCAAAGAATGAACAACTTTGTAAATATTCTGATTTAAAAACACATTTATTTACAGACACATACTTGCCAGACATTTAGGGTCAAAACAAATGCTTAATTATTTAGCCCATTTGCTATAATAAGGATAAGTACTATATACTCTTTGCAATTTCTAACCTTAAACCAAATTATATTTTTATGTGATATACTTGTTATTTTACAATACCTAATTACCTATTTCAAATAAATAAAAGGCTTATTTTACCACTCTTGGATTTAGCTCTACGCATATATTTGGGTCAAGCTCTGAAAAACTAAAGATAATTTTTTTCTTAAGGTATGTTATATTTTTCAACTAAAGCCATGTCTAATGAATTTGTGGCTATTGGTGGCAACATCATTGAAAATGTAGTTTAATTTAGAAATGTAGTATATAATACTAAAATACACAGGTATGAAACAAAAATTTCCAACTATTTAAATTATTTTGTTAATATACAACAACATTTATATATGAAATAGCTGGGATGTATATTTTATGTTGTTGGGTTTTGTTGTATTTTTTTATATATACCTGTGACAAAGTAAGTGGAGTTTACTGGAAAGTAAAAAATATATATTAAGCATTGTAAATTTGTTTACTCATCTATCTACATCATGTTTATCAACCTGTTCTATTAGCAGTATGGAAATTTAATAGCAAAATACAGCCAGGTGAGAATATTGAATACCATTTTGTACTTTTTTCCGCAACATAATTTCATTTCAATTTACTCATTTTGACTTTGAAATTATAACACTGTACTAATATGTAAAGTTAATATAAACTTTTAGGAAAAATAAACATCAGTTATTGCATTATAAATGTCATGTAATTTAATAAAATAAGATGAAATATTTGAATAAACACTCTGTGAAAGTGAAATTGTATAAGAAAAATGTATCTCCAAAAGTTTGACTTTAAGCTCTCTCTGTCTGTTAATACTGAAATATTAGCCTTGGTATTATTAACTTAAATAGTGAGCCCCGACTATGGGCTAGGCCCTCTGCTAGATAATTTAGACTTACCTCCTATTTCAAAGGTAAAACCAATGCCTCTTTCACACATGTAATTTTGTTTAAAGGTTTTTGGAGTAAGGAGAAACCGCCACAAGGCTGGTCCAAGCTTATTCACATCACTGAGAAAAATCTACAAGTTAGAATAAGTTTGAAATGCAAGACACTAATTGATAGGAGCAGTTAGTTGGTTACATTTTTACTGTAATAACCATGTAGATATGCTGACCTTCAGTCTCTTAGAAGTCTTTCTTTAATTTGGGGCTCTTCCATTTGCTTGTTGATTCACGGGTGCTTATAAATCAGCTTTAAAACAAACTGCCATTTGAAATGGGTTTGTTTGTTTATTTGCTTGTTTGTTGAGTCAATGTTAGAATATACTGATATGTGACAACATATAAGAAATAGAAGTACATCCAGAACAAGTTTGGTTTGACATTTACATACTGAATTCTTGAAGTTACAGCTTTTAATTTAATTTAATTATAAAACTGGAAATGAATAATTCACATTTTGGCCTATGCAAATACGCAAGGGACAACATCAACTTACAATATAATCTTTTTTTTAAGCTATGCTTGCAAATTTGAATATGTGTAAATTACAGATTGTGTTTCATGACTTAACAGAGCTTTGGATGACCTACATCAGAATCTGTTCTCTTTTCTTATTCCTGGAGGTTTGCTTACCAGCAAGCTGAGTGTTCTCCATAGTTTCTTGCCAGGTGATCTCAGCTTTCATTTTCTTTTTTTCTTTTCAACCACTGTAGAAATTAAACAGTTGTGATGTTTCCTTCAGAGATTTTGTTTCCCTAAATGAATATTTTGAGATTATTTTAAAAAGTAAAGCAATACTCCCAGCTAAATTACTATATGAATTGTACTTTCAGGGTAAATTTCATAACATGAAATTATATGTAAGCACTATTTTGTTAACACTTAAGATTTTAGCAAAATCCTTGAGCATGATTTATATAAGATACAATGACCCCAGGAACATAAGGTGTTATATTATTTGAAATAAATAAAAATCAATGGATGACCTAGCTGGTGGCTCAGTGGATAGGTGCTGGCCTGCAAACCCAAAGGTTGCTGGTTCCATTCCCAGCCAGGGCACATAACCAGGTTGCAAGCCAGGTTGCAAGCCAGGTTGCAAGCCAGGTCTCCAGCCAGCTCCATAGCTGGAGGCAGGTAAAAGGCAACCATACATTGATGTTTCTCTCTCTCTCTCTGCCTCTCTTCCTTTCCCACTCCCTGGAAATAATAAATAAAATCTTTTTAAAAAATCGATAAACATTTTAATGTATATTTTGCATATTTTTGTGACCTTTTACAAGTATGTGAAATTTTTGTGTTGAAAGTAATATATTGATTCAAATTTATTAAGTATTACTTTATATAACAGAATAGGCTCATTTTCTCTAAGACAAATTTGGAATTGTCTTGTGTTTTATAATTATTTATTGCTTTTATTTAAGTAGTTAACAGGTCTACGTGGCTACATTTGAAAATGAGAAAAATCTGAATATGTTTCCATCCTTCAAAAGAGAAATCTCACTAGACCTTAAAGATGACTACTTTCATCGACTCAATACATTCCATCTTGTTTATTTTTATATTTAAGATAATTAGATGGTCCATCTCCCTCAGCACCTACAGAGTGACACTAGAATAATGAACATGCAATACATGCATATGATACTAGATTTACAATACCTTACATTGCCTTATAAAACTCAGCTATGAGCAGGAAGACATATCTGACTTTTTTTTTTTTTTAAGGTTTTTATTCATTACTTTTAGAGAGAGGGGAAGGGAGGGAGGAAGTAAGGGAGAGAAACATCAATGTATAATTGCCTTTCACCTGCCTCCAGCTACAGACCTGGCTGGAGACCTGGCTTGCAACCTGGTTATGTGCCCTGGCTGGTAATTGAACCAGTGACACTTGGGTTCACGGCTGCTGCTCAATCCATTGAGCTATACCAGCCAAGGCGACATGTCTGACTTTAAGCACTAAGTAACAGTGTGGCATTGGGTATGTCATTTTCCTCCTCTGCCCCAGATTTCCTCACTTTATGAACAATCACACTGAATAGGAACCTCAATATGAGATTGGTGGCTGGTGAGATGAACTAGCCAACAATGATGCTTCATTTGGATGAATTTATAAAGTGTTCCCCAAGCCTGAACTCCCATTGAGCCATTACTATTGTCTTACTTTCACTCTGCCCCCCAACACACACACACACACACACACACACACACACACACACACACACGTAATTTCTAGCTTAGTCTGGCATTGGGTTTACCATCCTGGTACCTGATATTTCAGGATCTCACCAACTCTAACACTCTAAGACCTTTCATTCATCAAGCTAATTCCCAGGCTAAAACCTTACCTTACAAAATTCTGTATGAAAAAAAAGTTTCCATATAGACTTGTAATGCTTTAAAAATTCATTCCCAATATTAGGAAAGCAAAAAGTTCTATAGTCAATTGAATAAAAGATATACATACATACATACACACACACATATACAATTATTGGTAACATATCATTGGTTAAAAAGTTAGACTTTCTGGGCTGGTGATTTGTTCATTAATTTGAGAAATAGAAAACATTTTCAAATTTCAGCAACTATATCTGACTTTAAGGCAAAACAAACCTGAATAGTAGGCTTAGTCCAAAAAAAATCAATGTTGTCAATGACAGGAAAAAGTTATAATGATGACTGATTTAAACCTCTAAGAAGAATATAGATTATTCTAACATAATTTACAATACACTGGATCTCATTTCAAAAATATTGCTTTTCAATGAATAACTTATGATTAGAAATTTGAATGCATCAATAATACAACAGAAAAAAAGCAAAACAAAATTACGTTAATTTTTATAATAAATGGGGAAGGTGAATGATAGGATATACTTGTTTTAGAGGCAATATAATTCATCTTCACTGAATGTTGACAAAGTACCTTTAAAATTGCATCAAATGAAGGCATGTTCTGTAGGCATTTAGCTAGGAATTTCCTGACTTTGGCCCCTGGATGACCTCATAGTTAAATGGTTAAAGCTAACTAGAGGAATTTAAATCCTACATGTTTATGGTGCCAACCCCGCTTTATTTATTTATTTATTCATAGTTTGGATTAATATAATTGGGGGGCAATTGCAATATTTTAAAATGTTATATTGGAAAAAAATGATACTCTTAATTTTCCATCATTTTGCTATACTATTTTTGTCCATTTAAAGTGTAATAGAATTACTTATGAAGATAGCACCTCAGTTTAAAAAACACAGATTGACTTATATATAAATTCAAATTAACATTGTTAGTTGAACATTATATCATATGATAATCCTTTATTCTATTCTATCCTCATATGTTAAAGAACTATTTAAAATTAGAAAAAAAGTGAAAGTGAAAAACATACTACATTTTGTTCATTTGTTGTTATAAGAATGGTTGTGATTATGTAATTGTAACTATCAACAGTTTGTCAGAAAATAGATAAACAAAGGAGGGTATTATTTTCTGTATCAGATATATAGAAAAGGGAAAAAATGCCTTATATATAATAACATCTATTGCATCTAGAAGTTTATAAATTTCTCAACATTCTGACACATTTAGACTGACAGTACAGACAATATTAGAACTCAATAGAAAAATATGCAACATTTACTAATCTTTAATAAAATATTCATTGAATTTCACACTTTGAAAAAAAAGAATGTGATCTTTTCAACAGCTTCATCTGAAACCTTTTGAAAATAGAGGTTTCTATCTAAGAAACTATTTTCTTTGAAGCATATTTATACAGTTCTAAATTCCTTTGAGCCTGATTTTTTTATAAGATCAGATTCATCTTACCCAAGAGGAAGAATTCCAAGACTTAGGAAAGTAAGTTTCTGCCATTTCAACCTGTAACATTGCCTTAATCTTTTTCATTTGCATTTCAAAACTTCTCAGTCTCAAAGGAAAAAAAAAAGTAAACATATCTTGTTTATACTTTCCTGCTGTTTTTAATTTCAGTGGTTCTAGTCACAAAAAGTGATCATCTTTAGTATTAACATTTATGGTTAAGAACCTAAGGCCATCCATACACATGCATTGACATTCAAAAGGCCCAAAGCCAATATTTAATACATGAACAGCAACATCAGGACTAGGTGTAAAATACTAAACAGATAAGCCATGATATCAGTTGCCCTAGTTTCAGAGCAGCCACAATTTGTTTATAAATCACTTTCAGAGAACCCTGCTCTTTCCCACCCACCAAAGAAGAACCCAAAGCATGTCACAATATTTGAGATGAGCACTGTAGGAAAAGTAAAATTAAAAAAGAAAAAGCTCCATTCAAATCTGGGCTACCATCTTGACAAAATATACTTAACCCTCTTCTTTCACCTTTAATTTGATGCTTTGTTTGGGAAGAGGTGTTTACAAATTGTAAAGACATTACAACTTTGAATTTTCAGTTTAATATATTGTCAAGAAAAAGAGGCTCAATCACCACCTTCCTTGAAAGCTGACGGAATGGATGAAATGAGAATTTAAAAAAAAAAATCTACAATCTGTGGCACAATACTTCACAAATGACTTTCAAATATATTGTCTGTTGCAATTTTCTGAACTGTTCTCACTTGTGGGTAAACATGGCTCTTAATCCCAATTCGGAGACAAAGGAAATTAAGACCAGGGGTTGATTCTCCTAGGGTAATAGAACAGAGATTAACTCAAGCAAAACCAAATATCTTAGTATTAAGCTCTTCCACAACACAACACTGACTTTCTATACTATATGGTCCACCTTGATTCATTTTAAGAATAAGAGGTTATGTAAATCAAATACTAGAATATTGAAAAGTCTATTTCTACTGATTGTGTTTATAATAAATATACATCTCTCTGTTTTCCATTTTCCTGAGCATAGTCCTATGTCTCTCATTTATTTTTATTATTTTTGAGATTTTTCAATATGTATGTCTACCTTATGTATATATTCATTTGTTAAAAGGTTTCACTTCATTCTACATCAGTGTTTTCAAAATGGGTACCATAACCCTGGCTGGTGAGGCTCAGTGGATTGAGCCCTGGCCTGAGAATCCAAGTGTTGCTGGTCTGATTACCAGCTAGGGCATATAACCAGGTTGCAAGCCAGGTCTCCAGCCAGGTCCCCAGCTGGAGACAGATGAAAGGCAATCATACATTGATGTTTCTCTCCCTTACTTCCTCCCTCCCTTCCCCTCTCTCTAAAAATAATGAATAAAACTTTTTATAAAAAATAAAAATGTGTACCATTGAGCCGTACATGTTTTTCAAAAGTACTTCCGCGAGCTGACCATGGGAGACTTTGGACATTCTGACTTTTCTTTTTTCTTTTCTTTTCTTTTTTTTTTTTTTTAAAGATTTTATTATTTCCAGAGTAGAGGAAGGGAGAGAGGCAGAGAGGGAGAGAAACATCAATGTATGGTTGCCTTTCACCTGCCTTCAGCCACGGACCTGGCTGGAAACCTGGCGGGCAACTTGGTTATGTGCCCTGGCTGTGGAATGGAACCAGTGACCTTTGGGTTCGCAGGCTGGCACCTTCTCCACTGTGCCACCAGCCAGGGTTTCTGACTTTTCTTTAATATATTGATAATTATATAAGCTATATAAATTTAGAAAGGTCTTTGATGTAAGGGGAGAGAGGAGAGAGAGGGAGAGAGGAGACTAAAAAGTAGAAGAAGAATGAGGAGGAGAAGGAGGAGGAAGGAGGCAAGAGGAAGGAGGAGGAGGGAAGGGGGAGGAGAAAAAGACAATGACAATGAATGGAAGAGTAGGAAGAGAGGAGGAAGGAAGAAGAAAAGAAGGATAAAAGGAAAGCTAAAAATATGATTCTAGACCATGAGGGTATTAATAAGAAATTTGAACTTGGAATCAGGAAACAGTCCTGAGGTCTTCATGAAGTGAGATACTGAGTCAGATAGTAAAATACAGAGTACATACTTCATCCTGTCCCATGCAGTTTTGGTGCCCTGATTGACATCTTAGGAATACCAGTAAGTGCTGAATGTCTTAAAGGTACACCAATTGAGCTTTTCTTCTGTGAGTGACCAGGCTTTACCAAAGGAAAAGTCTGTGTAGGACTTCAAAAACAGTCCAACTTCTTGGAAGCCTGGATAATGCAAAAGTTACACCTTTGCAAATTTATATGAATATACATATAGAAAACACACACACACACACACACACACATACACACACACACACACGGTCTGTCCAGAATGTACCCAGCCATGTAATATGAGAAATAGAGACTTTTACTGAAGACACAAGCTACAAAAAACACTATACAGAGTATGACATCTCATTCTCCTTCAAAGTAGGCACCTTGGGATCTCATGCAGTTCTCCCAATCGCCATCAGCTGCCCCATAGTATTTTCCTATATCTCATCGATAGTCTGAAATTGCTTCCCTTCCACAGCTAATTTTAGTTTGGGGAATAGCCAGAGGTAGTAGGGTCCCAAATCGGGGCTATAAAGGGGCTGAGTCACCTGGATCATTTGATGCGAAAAACTCTGCACGAGGCACTATGCGTGAGCAGGTGCATCGTCATGATGAAACTGTAAATTACCAGTTGCCCGTAGCTGCAGCTTTCTGAATCACCTGAATAGTTTAAGCTTAATGCATAATTTGGTACGGACTTCTTGCTCTACTCACTAAGTCATTTTGAATACAATGTCCACACAGTACACGTGCTCACTTAATGGTGTCTACCACCCCCACTAACTAGTACAGTGAAGTTTTCATTATCCATTCATGTACATTCTAGTCTGCCAGGTTACATCAATATGGGACAAACCATTCTTGTTGTATTAACAATGGCTGGACTTTTTCCAGACAGACCATGTATGAGTATGTGCACTTGTGCATGTGCACCTGTGTGTTCTAAATTCTAATACTTTGTGAGTTTTATGTGTTACCAACATTGTCTTCTGTGAGGGGGCTTGTCTTTTAATTGTATTTATGATAACAATACAGATGTTAACTTTTTTTTAAGATTTATTTATTATTTTTAGAGATGGGGGAAGGGATGAAGACAGAGAGGGAGAGAGGCAATGTATGGTTGCCTTTCACCTGCCTCCAGCCACAGACCTGCCCGGAGACCTGGCTCGCAACCTGGTTATGTTGCCCTGGCTGGGGAAGCAAACCAGCGACCTTTGGATTTGCAGGCCAGTGCCTTATCCACTGTGCCACCAGCCAGGGCCAGATGTTAACTTTTATGTGTTAAAATTTATCATGATTTTCTTGATAAATTTTCTAGTTTAATAAATCCTTTCCTACCTCAAGGTCATGTATATATCCAAATATGTCTTCTTGAAATGTTTATAGTTTTGCCTTTAATATGTTGGTCTTTTATTTCCTGAAATTAATTTTTGTAAAATGTGAGGTAAGTTCCCTTTTTTATGTTCATTACAATTCTCCCAGCCGCATTTAATGAAATAACTATCGGTCTACATTAACCTATAATAATAGCTCTGCCATAAATCAAGTTTTCACATTAAACGGGTCTGTGTCTGGACTCTATCTTTTGTCCTCTTGTTCAATTAAGCTATCTCAAATAATTTCATACACTCTTAATTACTATTGCTTTCTTAGTTCTGATATCCAGAGGGTAAATTACCCCCATTGTTCAGTTCTTTTTCGAGATTGCTTTGCTACTCTTGGCCTTGGGTTCTTCCACATCAGTTTTGAAATCAGCTTGTCAAGTTCACGCCCATGCACAGGCATATA
The DNA here is from genome assembly GCA_004026585.1 of Noctilio leporinus. Lineage (NCBI taxonomy): Eukaryota > Metazoa > Chordata > Mammalia > Chiroptera > Noctilionidae > Noctilio > Noctilio leporinus. The sequence goes on along the minus strand of PVIW01003270.1, from coordinate 50,424 downwards.
CACATCTATTGAGCTACTGATTATGTTTCCATTGAGTGTTTATATTAATTTTGGTAGAAAACCCTCAAGTTTCTAAGACTTTTTATAATGTACATCAATAAAATCTTTTAAATAGAGTTTATTAAAATATATATTTTTTTCTGATTATTGTAATATCTAAAGTTACTAGAGCTCTGGTTGGTGTGGCTCAGTGGATTGAGTGTTAGCTGTTAGCCTGCAAACAAAAGGGTCATGGGTTTGATTCTCCCTGGGTTGTGGGACAGGTCCCCAGCTGGAGGCATTTGAGAGTCTGCCCACGCTGATGTTCCTCTCCCTCTCTTTCTCTCTCCCTCCCCTTCTCTCTAAAGATAAATAAATAAAACCTTCTAAAAAACAAGGTTCAGTTATGCCAGAACCTTGACTTTATTCAAGTGATATTTATTTTGGGCTTCTGACCCCCCAGAACTAGAAGTAAATAAACTTGTGTTGTTTTAAACCATTAAGTTTGTAGTAATGTGTTATATGAAATTAATACAGATTTTGATAAATGTAAGTGAAACTTTTTGGTAAATGTAATTGAACTTTTCCCATAAATACCTAAGAATTTGGAAGAGACTTTAGAATTGGATAAGGGACAAATTTAGAAGAATTTTGAGGCACGTGACATAAAAAGTAACTAGTCTGTTAGTGGAAATATGGATGTTAAAAACTCTGTGGGTGAAGTCTCAGAAGGAAGTGAGGAGCACTGTGAAGAAAATCTATATCATCCTAGAAAATACCTAAATCACTGAAGGCTGTCAGTAGAAGTATTTACGTTAAATCACTGTTAGTGAAGCCTCAGAAGAAAATGCTTGAAAGAATCACAAGGTCAAAATATTCAGTAGCCAGGTCCGTAGCTGGAGGCAGGTGAAAGGCAACCATACATGGATGTTTCTCCCCCTCTCTGCCTCTCTCACTTCCTTTCTCTCTGAAAATAATAAATAAAATATTTTAAAAAAATAAATAAAATACAATATATATATATTTTAATTCAGTAATACAAAAGGTGTTGAAAAGATTAAACACATGTTTGGTGGATTCTTTCAACCATCTCAGCAGAAGCAAAAAATAGAGATAGAATTGTTCAGAAAAGACCAATGAGGAAGCCTCCTAACTGATGGAGGGCATCTCTGTGACACACAGGAGACCCAAGAAGATTTTTGAGAATGTATGTCAGTAGATACCCTGCCAGCATTCAGTGAAAGAAACAGAGGAAAGAAAATGAAAAAAAAACACCATCATACTCCCTAAATTTTACAGAAGTGAAAGGCTAATAAGGAAACTGTTACTCAGCCTGAGCATGCTCTACCTTTCAAGAGAAAGACGAAATGACTCCTAGGGCGGAGCGCTGAGCCCAGAGGGCAGAGCCTTTGGGGTTTTCCTACTTGGGATTTCAAAATTGCCTGAGACCAGTGAATGTTGTTGTTTTCTGTCTCTGTTTTAAGTGAAAATGGCTATAATTGTTATTCTATGTCTGGCCCAGTATTGTATTCCAGGAGCAGTGAACTTGTTTTTTACTTCACAAGTCCACAGGTGAAAAATGAAAAATTTTTGTCCCTGAATGGGTTATATCCACATTCTTACCCTAATTAATCTAGCTAATTTAGATTATGAGATTCAGGATTTTTGAGCTACTAAGACCTAGATGAGATGTTTGGGCTGGAGTTAATACTGAAATGAGTTGATGATTTTAGGGATATTCAGAGGTCCTGAATGTATTTTGCTTGTGGGTTGGTTGTGAAACTTTGGGAGCCATAAGGTGGACTCTTGTAGTCTGAATAGCATTAATTTGTTACAGCAGCAGTAATAATAAATGAATGCTTCCCCACTATTGGATTATTAACTATAACTCTTAGTTTCACCTTTTTAATGGCTGTCCTCAGATTTACAATATGTATCTTCAAAAAATGTATTATCACTTCACATCAACTTAGAAGACCCTCAAAACAGGATATACTTCTCTTCCTCATACTAGTTCTTCATGCTATTGTTATTACATTTCACTTTTAAATGTTATAAATCCCATAATAACTGTTAGGACATCTTGCTTTTAAATAGTCAACGATCTTTTTAAAAAAAATTTTAAATGAGAACAAATGTACCTGCATATCTGCAATTTACCATGCTTTTTATTTCTTTGTATAGACCTATATTATCTAGTATCCTTTTTCTTCTGCCTGAAACATTCATTTTAACATTCCTATACAACAGAACTGCTAGAATCAATTCTCTCAACTTTAGATTTTCTGAAAATGTCTTTGTTGCATCTTTGTTTTTTAAAAAGCAATTTATTTCAGCATTTAAAGTTGTTCTGTTGCTTTCCTTGACCTGGATTTAAGGCTGTGGTCATTTTTACCTGTGTTCTTCTGTATAATATGTCCAAGTAAAAAGTTAATCAATATCATTATCCTCCTTTCAAAATGTTAAATATTCATGTTCTCTCCAATTTCCAGCATTTCCTGTGCATATGACAGTGCTCTGGTAAATTTCAGTGTCACCTTATGTATTATTTTCACTCCTCATGACATTAGTAGTCTTGTTTTATAAAGTCACTATTTGCCTAGGCTTGCCTGTATAGTTCTCAACGTTTTTGTTTTTTGTTTTTTTTTTGTTTTTTTTTTTATTCTTTCTTGCCTGGCAGGCCTTCATTTGAGATCATTTTCTTTTCTGTAGTAAGGTTGATGTGTGGCAATCTCTCTCAGTTTATATTTGTTTTAAAAGTTTTTCTTTTTCTTGAAATATATTACAATATTCAATTATTTACTCTGAACATTGAGCATTGAATCTGCTTTCCTCTGTCTTTCTTTTAAAAACTCAGTTGTTTCTGAAATTGTCAATTTTTGAAGCTAATCTATCTTTTGTCTTTTAAGATTTTTTATCTTCATCCTGGGTGTCTGGAGTTTCACTTTATTGTGTCTGGTTGTGTTTTTATTTTTTATCTGGCCTAGGATTTAGTGTTATCTTTGCCCCAGTGCCCTAGTAAAAGAGCTTCTTAACTGAGAATAGCACAATGGAGTTTGAAAAGGGTAAGTTATTTTTTAAAGGTGGATAAAAAGAACATGTTGGAAAAAGCCAAAGTAGAAAATGGAAAATCCCAGTGTAACCTTCAGACACACTTACATTCACCCAATAAGAAATAATTGTTCACCTGCAAATTACATTTTCTCAACTTGCATAATGATTTCTCATGAACAAACTACCACAACCTAATTTTGCAATGGCACAACTGATTCCTGCATTGCATCCAAGTGAGTCATTCCTGCGTAAGGTAGGCAAAAGGTTTGCAGTTAAAGCACCATGACGGGCAACAACTCAAAACAGATTTAATTATAAGAATCTAGTCATTCACCTTAGAGATCCTGCCTGATATAAAGTAAATGACATTTCTTTTTTATCTATATATCTATACCCAGAAAAGTTTATAAGTTATTTGACATGGCACCTCATGACCAATGCTCAACAAAGAAGATATTTCAAAATATCCAAATTTAACCTACTAGCTCCTAATAACCTCTCTGTGTATAATGCTCCACAAAAATGTCAAGCCTCTCAAAAGTACAATATGTAAAATATCATTTTAATAATTTAACTGTTATTACTAAAGTAGCTTGAACATAAGATATTCTGTATTTCATTAGGTATTCTCATTTTTCAGATTAATCAGGTTATTTTATGGTAATGTACACACTTTGGAGAGAAATTTAATGGACATGATAAAAAATCATCTCACAGAAGTAGGAATCAAGTACTTTTCACAAGTCATTAATGATAATATTTTAGTTTTGTTGAATTGTGTGTAAAATCTGCATTGAACTCACTTTTCTTGCTAAACTGTATCTGGGGGAGACTATTCCAAATGCTTCAGAATGCTTCTCACCCCACCTTTGTTATCTTTATGATTGAGTGTTATGTTTGGTGTTCACAAAATACTAGATATTTGCATCATATTTCTTATTTCAGATGTCAACACACATTAAAAAAATGCTGCCAAACCCATAATTTAAATTGAAATGGAACACAACTTTCATACTGTTAGATCTCAAGGTACTTAAAGATTAGTCGAGCCCTCGCTGGTGTGGCTCAGTAGATTTAGCACCGGCCTAAGAACCCAAGTGGCACTGGCTCAGTTCCCACTCAAGGCACATACCCAGGTTGCAAGCCAGATCTCCAGCCAGGTCCCCAACTGGAGGCAGGTGAAAGGCAACCATACATTGATGATTTTCTTCCTTTCTTCCTCCCTTTTCCCCTCTCTTTAAAAATAATAAAATCTTTTAAAAAAGAAAAAAGATTAGTCAATTTAAGGCCCTTTTTTATACAACAAATTTAAGTCTAGGGTTGCAAAGTTAGTAATGGCTGAATTAGAACCTAAGTTTCTTTTCTATTCAGCACTCTGTGTTTCATAAACACATCCTATTATTCCATATTCAAAGTCACATTATTTAAACCTACCAAGTGTCAGTTTCATCTGTGCTATGATCAAAGATTTTCCCTCAGAGACAGAGAAAGTGCAAGCCTAACCGTGTTCTTTTGCATTAAACTTACACTGAATTCTGTAGAGCCTCAAGACATTCAACATTCACCTTAAATATTTACCCTATATTTGTGCCGAAAAAGAAAAAAATCACTACAGATTTTGTGATTTTACATTGTGGCAGCATGTGAGATGAGAGGACAATAAACCCAGTCTATTTTCATTGTTTCTAACGGTAACTAGAAACTTCCTTGACTACATTTTTACCTAACTTGAACATAAAGTGTGCACTAACCTTATCCAGAAACAATATATAGAAAATTATCATTTTTGTGAAACTTCATGGGATCATAGAACATCGAGATGATCTAATAAATGTACTTGCTTCATTTTATTGAAAGGAAGACGAACGCACAAAAAGGTTAAGGTTCTTGCTCTGGGTCACGCAGTTAGTTATTAACAGGACTGAAATTAAAATTCAAATTGCTAGGTTACCTAGCCACTTGTTATTAATTCTTCTTTTTTAAGAGACATCAGAAGTATTAAATCATGTGATTTTTACACACCCACTCCAATAATTCTTTAGAAAGTTGTGTTTATTTCTAGTTTAAATAATGAGATTATTGTCCTTTTCTTTGTTTTTTGTTTTTCGTTATTGTTGCTCTTTTAGTTTGTTCCAGTACCCAGAAGAAAGTATTTTGATTAAGGCTGCAAACTGTTTTCTTTCATTTCTTAATCTGCTCTGCTACCGCTATTTGCAAGCAGAGTTACATTTATTCAAAACTGAGGTGTACTCTGCTGCATAATGATCAAAGTTCAGTTTGCACATCCCTGTGCAATAGAAAAACGGTAATGCTACTTCCACTTATAAACATGCCATCAAAACATCTAAATTATACTGTAAAAATACTTGCAAAATGGTTTTCTCTTCCCACCATGTCTATCCTACTTAATTTTAAATCAGATCTTTGATTCAAATGAACAAATTCTCACATTCTTAGATTCAGCTTGCACTCATGCATTGTTTTATTAAAATGTATTAGCATATTACTTGATTTTATGCTCTTTTTTTAATGCATTGAGCTACCAAATACGAGTATATCCTTAAATTTCCTTGTAAGTGATGACTTTAAAAGCTTGGAAATTTTGAATGTATACTGACAAGTGCATTCTTATCATCACGGCTGTTTTGTTACTTTTCGTCTACCCAACTACATTTCCTAAATGTTATGGGAAGTCAATAAACATTTTTAAAATATAGTTTAACATAAAATGTTATATTATATGCAGTCATTCAGAGACATGTCTGGAGAGGAAAGTTGCATGAAACCATATGGCCAGAATGAATAAAACGTCTGGTTGGCCAGCATAAAAAACAAAACAAAACAAAACACTAAAGCCTTTTGGCAATAGAAACACCATGCAATCCTAGGCTAAAGACTCTTACTTGGTCCTAGAATCTTGACTCTGGAAGCTTTTGTGCAAGGGCTTATATTAGTTTCCAAGGGCTGTTAAACCCATCTAATGAATTTGTCACTCCAAATTCTGTACTTTTCATTTTGAGAATTTTTATTTCATTTTTTATAGTGTTTATGTTTCTATGAAAATTCCATCTGTTCACTCATTATCACCATTTTTCCTTTAATTTCTTAAAAGTCTTATCTGCTAAATCTTACATTCTGGTCTTGAATATATGTTTTTACTTGATTTTTCCCCATGACTATAGATCACATTTTCATATTTCTTCACATGTCTGATAATTTTAATTTTATACTGGAAATTGTAGATGATACATTTTAGGAACCCTGAATTGTAGAGATTATAAATTCCCTATAAGAATGTTGTATTTTACCTAGCAGGCAATTTAATTTCTGGCTGATCACAATAAACTTGTGAAAGAATGAGTTTAACTCGGCTCTTAGGGCTCTCTGTTCATATTTCTATTCACATGTTCTAGTGTGAATCCCTTAGTCCTCAGGCAAAAGTCTTCCTTCCTAAGACATAGTCCTGGATTTTCAGTGAGTTCCTGAGGTGTTTTCTAAATTGGCAGGACTCGAGTTTCAAACTCAGTCTTGCCTGTGGTATGAGGTGAAATCCCTGTTCAGTTCAGTCTTCCTGTTATTCTCCATTGGTTTTCTTGTATCCTCCTTATGAAAGTATAATGCCAGCCAAAGATCTGCTAAGCATTTGTGTTTTATTTTTTGTTTTTTTATTTTGTTTTGTTTTAAGATTTTATTTTATTTTATTTTTTATTTTCAGAGAGAAGGGCAGGGAGGGAGGGAGGAAGGGAGAGAAGAATCAATGCATGGTTGTCTTTCACCTGCATCCAGCTGGGAACCTGGCCGGAGACCTGGCTTGCAACCTGGTTATGTGCTCTGACTGGGGACTTGAACCCACGACCTTTGGGTTTGCAGGCCGGTGCCAATCCACAGAGCCACACCAGCCAGTGCCTCTGCTTAGTATTTGAATGCAGGTTTTGATGCTCCTGTCCTCTCCTTCTATTTAAAATTCCCTCCCTTAATGTCCACATATTACAGATGTACTGAACTCTAACCTCTAGACATCTAAAATCAACTGCTCACTCTGGTTCAGTTCTAGATGCTGTGGTTTAAGGGCAGAAAGGTGCCTTTGGGGGAAAAGTTCTATAAACATGGCTTTAGCCCAACGTGGCCTCCTTCTTTAAGAGTTAAATCCCCTCCAGGTTTTGCCTACTTTTGGTTTCTTTCCAAGACCCTCAAAGAGTTGTTTTTCTTTATTTTTTAGGAATTTTAAGTTGCTATCTATTGTATGGTAACTCCCTTACAAGCATATACACCATTATCCCTTCTGGACTTTTCTTGAATGATAAATAAACACATTTTTATGCTATTTAATCCACTGTCCTTGGGTCTCTCTTACTAAGGAGCCAAACCTAATCCTAACTGACACAGTTAGGGTCAGAATATCCTCCCTCTGAAAAGAATGTAAAAATCAGTCTCATGATGCACCTCAGACAGGAAGACAGAGTTGGTTCTGTGGGAAGAGAGGTGCTTTAAATGTCAGTTTGCTGAAACTGCAAAAAGAAGCCAGCAGACGTGGGGGCAGGGTCAGTTTTGACAGCTTTGGCACTAAAAGTTCTTATAAAATTATGCCATAATTTGAATCAGGAAAACCCAAAGTGGGGCATTAGGATATGTTTTCCTTTTTACACATTCGATGATATAAATTGCAACTTTAAAAGGTTTTCAAAACATAAAATATGATGTCCTAAAATCATACAATCTATTCTGACTATTGCTCAGTATAACATACTCACTATCACTGCAGCCATTCAGGATGCAGGATGGCTTTTTGGTTATAGTTTCTTTTTTTTTTTTTTCTTCTATATTGGATTTATTTTTATTTTCACTTGCCTGAATATGTTAGCAGAATGGCTATGCTGAGTGTTTTCTCTCAACTACATACTCAGATCAATAGATAGACACTCACACATAGACGGTCCTTACCTGGAATTCCCAGCTAGGACCAGAAACAAGCCTGGACTCAGAAAATGATCAAAAACAATTGGCTGGTGCTACACATCCCTGGCACAAAGATAGAACACCCTTGAAGCTTTTACCCCTTAATTACCTTCCACTTTTGGACTAACACCAGAAAATAAAGGAATATAAGACAAATGCAGAGAACTGGATGGTGGTGTTATGGTTGAAAATTACAAGTAGGGAGGAAGAAAAGTGACCTTACAGAGTTGTCTATGCCTAGTGAGTTGCTTTTCTAATTTGTTACTAAGTAAGAAGGTAATTTGAGTTGAGTATGTGCAATCAAGTTTACTTCCTGAGTAGGGTTCGATCCCTGCCATAAGTTTGGGAACGCTCTTTATCAATTTGGAATCTCTTCATGGAAGGATAACATTATTTTTAAGAAGTTGAGAGATGAGAGAATGCATTTCCTATTAGGCAATAGTTTCCTTAGTTTAACTGGTGATATATCTACTGCTCTACAGTCCCCTAACTTTTTGCCACTAATGCCACTTTTCATTAAGGAATGTTGCTTACAGAGTTCTGTACTGGGTGATATTTATTGATATGTTGCTCCTCATCCATAACAGAATCACCTTGTAGCCAGAACATTCCTCTCTCTCTCTCAATCTCTCTCTCTCTCTCTCTCTCTCTCTTCCTCTTCCTCTCTCCCTTTCCCTCCTCACACACACACCCACACACCCACACACACACACCAAGAGGTCTTTTTTCTGCCAATAGAATTGAAAAACAAAGTCCCTGGTTTATCATATTATATAAAATATTTCCAAAACCTTCAGAAGGTTTACGTGTTATCATCAACTTTATACTTCTTCAACCTGCCCACACTGTCTGCAGCCTGGCAGGTTATCATCCCTGTGCTCCAGATCCAGTCACCTCTGAAGCACAAGCAAAGACTCCAGCAAACAAGCAGGGCATTCCTTCCATCTGTATGTAAGAGTTAATTGCAATCCCGTTCCTTGAAGTACTGCCACAATTCCCTACTTCACTGAGAAGTCTTTGATATCAACATACTGCTCCTGGAAAGGTTACAACCTGTGCACTTGGATTCCTCTAGTCAGGGCACATAAGGACACCAGGCTCAAAAGCAAAATTGTTTTCTGTGCAGCTTGTGAGCTCCACTCCTCTCAATTCCCATGTTAGGTGTGCTGTAAACTGAGAACAGTTGTCTCTGAAATGCAGCTTCACTGGTAGATTCCAACCAAGTTTTCAGTCCTTGAAGATCAATGCCTTGTATCTTGGTTCCAAATTACTGAGGAGTTATGATCTTTATACAGTACATTGACACTGTTGACCTACTGCTAATAAGATTTGACCTTTCAAACGTTTATGTCCAAGAGAAAGCATCTGTTTAAATTGTTTCCTTCACATTAATGTCTTCATTGCCTCTTTGAGAAAATGGAAGTCATCTATAAGCCAACTGGCCAGAGTCTGAAGGTGAGTTTTCTCTATTGCATGTGGACATTGGACCTACTAACTTAGGGTCATTAGAAATATGTCAAGAGTGACTGAGTAATATAATATCAGAATGTCTTCCTATGTTTGAGGTGCCTAAACAATTTAAGGGAACTTAAATTATTTTTAAGTGCTTGGAAATTTTCAGGAAAAGTGTGTTTTTTTTTTTCTGGAAAAATTCCCATTTTTAAAATGTCATTATTTTACCATTTGGCTAAAAACCAGTAGTAATCATTACAATGCTGTTCAAACATTACAACTTCTAGTATCCTTCAACCAAATGACAACAAGCACGTTTAGAGCACAATAGAGGCCACATGGTTGCCTTGGCAATTGACTTTTAAAAGTGTCCCTAGCACATTAGTTCTGAAACTGGGATACTTGGAATATTAGAATCCTTCAAGATGTTTCTTTTTCAGTGTGGCTTACCAGGCTATTTCTCAGAACTTTCAGTTCAGAATCATGGAATTAGGAGCTCTGATGTGTACTTTTATTTAATCAGTAATCAAGTAATGCTTCATAAAACACGACTCTCTAAGAGTCAGCGTAAGAAGAATATTGTGGCAAAAAGAAAATATAGGCCTGCCTATATTTAAAAAATAAGAAGTAGAAGCAAAGTGATATTTTCCAGATAAATGCATAGGTAATAAAAACCTACTATAATACATTTTTAAGGTGCCAAAGTTCTTCCAGTTCTATTTGGTATGTGTGTTAAATTTATATTGAAAATAAAAAATAAACTGGCAAAATGAAGCAAAATACACCCTTGCATTCTTATGTTCAAAGTTAGTGATTATTGATTGTTTTCTTTTTTCTTAAGACCACACAGCAAGTTAGTGACAGAACTAGGAGTAAGCCTGGCAATATCAATATTCTTTGGGATTTTATAGTTCTTTTCATCTTCAAAGCCCTTTATAAAATTCTCTAATTAGGCTCACATGTTTTGAGCCGTACTCTCTAATCGTAAGACAGCATACCTGCTCTTCATTCTGTAGCTCTGAGCAACACGCCATTCTTAATCATTACTAAAAGACAAAAAAGTGTTTGAAATAATTTTAAGTTAATTAATGAAAATGTGGACACTTCTTTAAATACAAGTCTAATTGCCTGGGCCCTAATCTATTTTAGCAAAGTTTAGCCATTATTTATTCAAAGCAAAGATAAGTTTTCATTGTCAACTTACCTGTAATTAAATGCATGGTTAAAATAAGTTGTATTTCTGACCAACCTAAAATATCATTCAAAATAAGTTAATTTTATTTCCTTGACAAAATAGTTTAGTTTTACATATCCTTCTATTTAAAAAAAAACTCACATTTTAGCTAGCTGTGCTTTTTAAATAAACTTGTAGGTAGGTACATGTGAAATAGGTTACCCTTTAACTGTGAGGACTAACCATGGCAATTGAGATATCTGTAATTTTGTTTCTGTCCCTAACTAGTTACTTGACTTTAAACAAGTCATTTATTGTTTCCTGGTCTTGGGTTCCTTCTTTGTTAATTTAAGAGGCTTCTTCCAGCTCTGTGACCTAAAGAGTAATTGTTTGCATCTCACCACATCTTGTATGCATGGGTGCTTGACTATCTAACAGCCTTTTTTGTACCGTCCATCATCATTAGGTATATGCGGAGCTTGAGTATCTAACTACCTGGTCATCAGGCATTTCATCCCTCAGCCATGGCATGGCCAATTAAATAGCAATAGAACAGGACAAAAATATAAACAACTGAATGTAAGTCTTTTCTAAAGCATCTCTTTGCTTTGAACCAGTGTTGTATGGAGAGAGACTGTGGTGTGACCTAACTATTTATTGAGTTCCTGGAAGACCCCTTCTGTCACCCTTTCCCCATTCCACCCTTAACACAGGCCTTCTTCAGAAGTAGTTTCTTTTTCTCATTAGCCTTGTTATGAAAAAGTATGAAAATAAATTACCATTTTAATCATTATCAAGTATGTCAACCTTGAAGTGCAGAGGGTGTTGTATCCTTTCCTGAGAGCATTTGTTGAGATGGGAGGAAGGTGAGAGTTTACTGTGGAGAGAAGTGTGGCTGAGAGAAAGGGACATTTTTTCCATCAGACTTGAAGGACGAATGAGAATGTGAATGAAAACAATGGAAAATGATATATATGATAAAATATATATGATAAAGAGATATTCCAACAAGTCAAAGTTCTCCAGCTTAATGATTAATGAGTGTGTATGTGTGTGTGTGTGTGTGTGTGTGTGTGTGTGTATTGGGGAGGTGAAACAGGCAAGGGAAAGTAGAATAGGAAAACCTAGGACAATCTCACTTCAAAACAAACATGTTATTGAAGAGAAAGAAGAGAATAGAAGAATTGAAACATCCTCTGAACAAATTACTACAGCTTGAACTGTAGCGCAAAATAATATCTGAACAAGTAATTGCATTTGCTGCTGATACTGTGAATTCTCCCTTTTATATCAAATCTAGTTCCTCAGATATGTCAGGTTGAAGATGGTCCAAACAAATACTGGTAATAACCTCAGAAACAAAATAAGAATCCAAAATATTACCATTCAATGTGTAACTCATAGTGGAATCTTTTGAAAAGGAAAATCACTGTGATGGGTTCATGGATTAGTAAGCTGATTAAAGCATTAACATTTTCTTTCAGAAGAATGTTCACAGGGTCAACACTGGTCTTAGACCAAACACTTCTCCACAGCAGATCTATATTCATGGAACCCAGTCTGTAAGAAATGATGATTTTAGGGTAATCATACATTGCAAATCAGGAATCAAGATGTGCATATGAATGTAAATTTAAGAAAAGAAAGGACAAATATATTTTTAGTATAAGTATGTCCCATGCAGTATTTTGAACTTAACTTACACTCAAAAAATATTCTTTGTTTCTGAAATTCAAATTTAGTGATTGTCTTGATTTTAATCTGACAACCTTAGGTGTTTTTCCAGAGAAATATGAATCATTTTAGCCTACTCTCAATGATGGATTGAATTGAAATATGAGAAATATTGATTCTATGACAACTTTTCACATCTTGTTACCAAAAAGAACAGGCAGCCAACAAATTCTTATAGGTTTGCAATGAAAATACAGAATGTGTGAACATTATACATGACCCAATTTTATCATTATAATAATATTTCCTAACAAGGAGATTGTGCTTGGAAATCATAGAAAAGTTTCACAATTCCTATAATATCAGGTACAAGTCAATAAAATGGAATGATTTACTGATGCTTTGTTTAATCGCCGAGTGTAGAGGAGGAAACTGATTCATTAAAGTTTATTGTAGCAGCTTTCATCTTCTCCCTCCTAAGCAAAATCTAGAAATAAGGGTGGAGAGTACTCAATTAGAAAAATCAAGTGCATAAGTTTTTCTAAAGAGTCTTCACCAGTCTTCTACAGTTCTTAATTTCCATAGTCCCCCATTAGTCTCAATGGATAACTTTCTTTTTAGTGTCAGAAGAGCTGCCAACAGATAAGAATTGCTTACTCCTTGCTTGTCTACCAGTCTGGAGCTAAGAAAAATCTACCTGTGTCCAGAATCATCACATCTTCAGATTGACCTCAAAACATGTTGTTTCCAGCCTGCTTCTCTTTCCCTACAGTTATGAAGAGATTCTGTCATATCCTCATCCTATGAGATTCTTAGTCTTTACAAATATTAACCACAGTCTCTACTCCTCTCTTAGAATTCTCCAATAATGACTCAGTTGTTAAATCCTATCTCTCTCTTTCTCATATATACACGAGTTTTATATAATCTCACTACCATTTCTATAAAATCTGACACTAACATTTTTGGTTTCCTAACACCACATTCTCCTTACTTTATTCCACATCTTTTATTGTTCATTTCAGGTTTTGGTTGTTGTTGTTGTTGTTGTTGTTGATTTGTCTTCCACTAAGCTTTCTTAAATTTGTTTCTTGGTGTTTGTTTCTGACTCCCATTTCATACTAATGTGCACCTTATCCCTGGCTCATTTCAATTTTTCCATTTGTGTCAACAACCACGTGTATTTCAGGGCAGAAACTATAAACTCAAGCTATGTTGACAGCCCAGCTCTGCCATTCCCCAGGAAGGTCTTCTATGAAAAATCACTAAATCTTCACCTCAGAAACAAAAACAATATTGTCAGTATCCTTCAGCCACACACCACTGGGAACAACACTGTGGTTCTTTGTAACAGCAACATATGGGGTATGCACGATCAATTGGCAAAATTGATTACTAAAATAAACAACATACCACAAAAGTGTTATATTTTGAAAAAATGTATTCTTATATGTAGTTATATAAACATAGTCATTTTTTAATTGTTAAAAAAGTCCCCATTTGCTGCAATAATAGACTCTATTCGACTTCAGAATCTTGAGCATGCCTCAACAAACTTTTCTGTATGCATGGACATCATAATGTTTTCAATCTTAGCTTTAACAGCCTCTCTATTGGAATGAGGTTGTCTATTAACTTCTCTCTCACAAAAACTGCATGCACAATAGTCTAAGGGATTTGCATCTGGTGAACTAAGCAACCAGATTTCCTTTGACCATAATTCAGGAACATTGACACTGAGAAATTCTTGCACCATTTTGCTGTTATGTGCTGGTGCACCATCTTGTTGGAAGGAAAAATGACATTCATTTGCGACTTGCTTCATCCATGGTACAACTACTGTCAAAACCTCAAGGTAAACATCCTGGATCTTCAGTGATGATCTCCTGGCTTCTGTGTACAGTATCTGAACTTGTGAAATCCTTGCATACCTTATGCATTTTCCTGGTTGGTGTAGTGACATTAGGATCAGCATCATACACCTTCTTCATGTTTTAAAATGTACGTAAAGGGATGCTACTAAAGTCCACAATTTCCTTAGCAGTTCTCCCGGCATGCAGTCCAGAAACTATGGTTGCCCTAACATTGTATTCCTCTGATGTGACAATTGCTCTCAGAATTTAATACTTTATATTTGAAACAATGATGTTAAATCATAACCTTAGGTACATAGTTTTTCAAAATTAATAAGAATCATGTGAAATAAGGAAAGGCAAAGTATAGCCAATTGATCACATGCACCTTGTATATGGTAGGGAACAATAGGGCATTTAAGTAAGACGATGTTATGAAGGCCCTAATATAGGATTTAGGCATTGGTTGGGTGATTGAGGAGGGTCTAATGAAAAGTGGGTATAGTATAGATCAGGTGTTGTGAGCAATAAACAAGTAAACAAATTTATTTTTATGATTTTAGTTACTTATTTTTAAAGAGGGGGAAAAGAAGGAGAAAGAGAGGAAGAGAAACATTGATGTGTGAGAGAAACCTCAATTGACAGCCTCTTGTATATGTCTCAACTGGGGACAGAACTCCTAACCCACGTATGTGCAACCTGGATTAAACCAACAATCTTTTGTTTTGCAGGACAGTGTCCAACCGACTGAGCCACACTGGTCAAGGCAACAAGTAAATTTAAAAAGCCAGTATTTGTTATTCAATTTAATTTGCATAGGATCACATGATACATATTTTTGTATTGTCATGCAAATAAATACCAGAGTGGTTGGAATAGTATAAAGAACATAATTTTCATACACTTGCTTTGGGGAAAATTAGAGGAAGGGATGGGAGAACTGACAAATTGTTGGTGTTTCAGATAAATGCTATGAGGTGCAGATGGGCTCTGAAGTTATCTGACCTTGTCTGGACAATCCAAGTCTAGAAATCCAATTACAAATCCACAGTAATTTTTCTGTCAAGAGTTCCTAAAACCCCTCTTCTCTGACTTGCCAGAGAGCTAAGGCAGCACAATCTAGGCTCTCCTCTTGCTTCTTCTATTCTAAGCCCTTCCCTGTTTCATTGTCCTCAGCTTGAATAAATGTATCCTAATAGTAAAAAAAAAAAAAGATTTCCAGTGTCTCTTGTCCTGGTCTTTTGACAGTATCTTATGTCTTTTGCTTTCTTGTTGTCTTATAAATAAAAATGGATAATGGAGCCCAGAAATAAGTCCATACTTTTATGGTCAATTAATACTTGATAAAGAAGCAGGAACATACAATGGGGTAAAGATAGTTTATTTAATAAATGGTGTCAGGAAAATTAGATAGATAACATGCAAAAATAAAACTATACAAGCTTTATGTACCATAAACAAGAATAGACTCAAAATAAAAATTTAAATGTTAGACTTTAAACCATAAAAAACCTGGAAGAAACAGAATGTGAAATCCTGGACATTTCTCATAGCAATGCTTTTTGATATTTCTTCTTAGGCAAAGAAAACAAAAGAAAAAATAAACAAATGGTACTACATTAACCTAAAAAGTTTTTACACAGCAAAAGAAACCATCAACAAATGAAAAACAACCCACTAAACTTATATATTCATCAATGATACATCTGATAAGGAGTTAATGTCCAAAATGTAAAAAGAACTTATAAAACTCAACACCTAAAAACCAAACACTTCTTTAAAGAGGACAGATGAGCAACAGGCATATGAAAAGGTGCTCAACATTACTAATCATCAGAGGAATGAAAATTAAAACCACAATGAAATATCACCTCATACTTGTCAGATGGCTATCATCAATAAATCAACAAACAAGCAATGGTGAAGATGTGAAGTAAAGTGAACCCTTGTGCACTGGTTGGTGGGAATACAGACTAGTGCAGCCACTGTGGGAAGCAGTATGAAGTTACCTCAAAAATTAAAAATGGAACTGGCTTAAGACCCAACAATTCTACTTCTGGGAATATATTCAAGGAAACCCAAACTACTAATTCAAAAGACTATATGTACCCCTATGTTCACTGCAGTGTTATTTACAATAGCCAAGACTTAAAAGCAGCTGTGTCCCTCAGTAGATGAATGGATAAAAAAGCTGTGTCCCTGGCTGGTGGCACAGTGGATAAAGCACTGGCCAGTGAACCCAAAGGTTGCTGGTTTGATTCCCAGCCAGGGCTCATAACCTGGTTGCAAGCCAGGTCTTCAGCCAGTTCCGTAGCTGGAGGCAGGTGAAAGACAACTATATGTTGATACCTCTCTCCCTCTCTCCCTCTCTCCCTTCCCCTCTCTCCAAAAATAATAAAATCATAAAAATAAGAAAACTGTGGTACATTTACATAATTGAATATTACTCGACCATAAAAAAAAAAAAAAAGGAAACTTTACCCTTTGTAACAGCATGGATGGACCTGGAGACCATCATGCTAAGTGAACTAAGTCAATCAGAGAAATACAAGTATCATATAATTTCACTTATATGTGGAATCTAATGAACAAAATAAACTAGTAAACAAAATAGAAACAGACTCATAGGTACAGAAAACAGACTGACAACTCTTAGAGTATAGGGGAATTACTGGGCTTGGTGAAAAAGCTTAACGGATTAAGAAAAAAAATACCATCATAGACACAGACAGCAGTATAGTGGCCAACAGGGGGAAAGGTAGGTGAGGAGAAATAGAGAGTAAGAGGGAAATAAATGGTGATGGAAGGGAACTTGACTTGGGGTAGTGAACACACAATACAACATATACATGATGTATTACAGAACTGTATACCTGAAACCTATATAATTGGTGATACTTGATAAACCAGTATCACCCCAATAAACTCAATTTAAAAAATTTAAGCCCAGTGGTGCAATGAAGGCATACTCAATGGGAACAAATTTCAATGGAGTTTTGCAGCATTATTAGGAATTTATTTCAAAATGCTCTATCCATATAAGTTGACTTTATATTAGGTTAAGAAACTTCTGCCTTGACTTTTTGGATCAATTTAAGTAATAAATTCAAGTAATCAATTAAGTATCTAATAAGGATGTAAGTATAAGTATCTCAATTTAAAAATTACTACTCTGTAGAATTTAAACATTAGTGCCTTGGTGATTATTGAATCCAAAACCTTCTTTTCGCAACTGGGTATACTGAACTCCAGACAAAATTATCCATTATTCATTGCAAACTAGGATCTAAATAAACTGAGTCTGTTTCTACATGAAGATTCATTTGATTATAACATTTTATATTTAAGATTTTTATAATATTTATTTAGTCTAAAATCAGTCCATTCTATAAGAGATGACTTCAGTGACAGACTGAATCATTTACATATCAAACATCCAATTGGTCATTTTAGAAATAGTATTTATTGATTGTTTACCCAGTGCTAAGTGTATGTTAAGTACTTCACATAAATTATCACATTTAATCTCAACCATAACTCTACGAGATAGGTGGCACTATTTTTCAAACTTTAAAGATGAGGAAACTGGATTTAGCAAGTTTAGGAAACTTGCCTCAAATCACAAATCTTTTAACTAGCAGAGGTAAAATTTGAACTTGTTTCAATTACTCCTGGATGAGCTATCAAAGGGACAATTCCATTAACACTTTAAGAGCCTACAATTTGTGTGCTCAAGTATATATATATATATAAATATAAAATATATATATATTTTAAGTAGCACTGAACTTTCTCAAGCAGTTTCTCACATTTTCAATTCAGTTCATCACCTTTTTGATCATCTGCTATCTGTAAGTGCCTGTACTAAGCTATTGTAAGTATTTGCTACCCACAGGAGCGTAGCTGGGTGACCATGCTCAAGACTCTTCTTAGTTCATGGCTAGATGTTAAATCAGCAAAAGTGTGATGTTGAGTTCCTCTTCTTATAGTCAGTTATCTTAATAAGAAGAGAAAATCATTTAATCCAAAATTACTCATGAGACCCTATTTGCATGGAATCCATAGACATCTTCAATAAAAGCTCTCTGAAATTGCTAGAGAAAGGAGAGCAGAATAAAGTTTCTAGATAGACTTATATGCAGTGGCAAATATTTCCAAGATAAGTTCTCTAACTGCTTCACAAAATAATCCTAATTTTTTTTTTTTTGGAAAAGTTGGTTCAGCAGTTATTTTTTTCATTGAGCACTAGGAAAATTTCAACCTTTACTTTTCAGTTACGGTAAGAATCACAACTTCATGATTCCAGATCATTTTTATCAAAATGGTTTCCAAACTCAATTTTTAATTTATTAAAATTTGTCTTATTTTCATAACCTTTCTTGTTGAACAATCTTCAAACCTCTTTTTACTCATGTATAATTTCAAAATAAACAGGCAACCATGAACTTCATCAGTAGACCCCATTTACTTCTCTCTAAGGTGTTTTTTTTAATCTTTTAAAAATTGTGAAATCTAGAATAAAATAATGTCTTGTTACAAAGAATCTTCTGAATTATATTCAGATAGAATTTATTATGCACAATTAAAATATTTTATATCCAGATATAAAGTTCAATTTTAACCCCAGTAATTATTTAAAAATAACAACAACAACAACAAAATGTAGATGCTTACCCATTGTTCAGTTTGGAAATACATCAGTAGCATATTTAGAAATGTCAGTTAGATATATGAGAAATGAAATACATGTATGCCAACCTGTAGAAATAAAAACTATCTCCAATTTTTCTTTATTTAAAAGATTGCACTGATACTATAAATAATTTTGCAATTTTGCACGTATGAATCTTTTTGCTCTGCTTGACACTTAAGTAAAAAAAAAAAAAAATGCATGTATTTCTAAACTAGAAGTAGCCTCTCAGTACATGAAAAATTTAAATATGAACATCAATATTTGACATGACAGAAATTATTTTATTCAGAAAGTTATTGAAATACCCATAAATATGTAGAAAATAAAAATAGTATTGATTTTCAGATTACAATTTTAATATTTCCCCCTAGGACTCAAAACTACCTTTTCATTCACTTTTGCAAGAGCATCAGAGGCTATTTTTCACCCAGTTGGTTTCCTCAATAATGTAACCTTCTTGTAAGTCACCTGTGAAATAGGAAAATGGAGATTTTAATCTCTATATCTACTCCCAAGCTTGCTTAACATCAGACTCACAAATCCACAAAACAGAGGCTAGTACTTTGGATCTCACAAGTTGTGCAGTTAGTTTTAAAAAAATGATAAAACCTACAACATAAATACCAAATACTAGTAAAATATGAAAAATGAAAACAGCAACAAAATTTAAAAATAAAAGCAAACAAAAGTCTATCTCCCATTTTTTAAAGATTATTTCTAAAGATATAAAAAACTTAAAGCCATTCATAGGGACACTAGTCAGATCCAATATATCAATTTCCAAAAAAGGTGTTTAGTGGGTCTATGAAGGGTCATTTCCTAAATGCTAAGTATGACAATATAAAGAGTGACTATCATTAATTGATGGTGACTCTTTTAAGCCATATGCACTTATTACTTCTAGTCCTCTGTGAAGTTATATGATTTATCTCTATTTTCCAGAGAAAAGAACCAAATTTAAATATTTTGCTCAAGACCATAGAGCTATTACAGGGCAGAGTCCTGATCTGAGCCCTAGCCAGTAGTACTCCAATGCTTTCCACATTCCATGTTGCTTCAGGTGAGTCACGGGTAATGTGTTCCTAGCGATCACAGATCAATAATGACGATATGCAAGTAAACAAGCATAATGAAGTGAAAATTATATTGCTAGCTTGTTCATTTGATTGCTAAATAACTATATTGTTTACTAACAAAAGTGAAAATGAAACATAATGTGTTTTGTGAGCTTATCATGTTTGCCAAATAAAATGCCAAAACTAGAATCGATTATTTTATCCCTTTCAGTCATGTTAAAGCTCTATATTTGAAAAGAATAAAATGTAAAACAGGATCATTTTCTTTTTTTAAATTTTGGTCCTCTTTTAAAATGACCAAAGCTTTTCTCAGTACTGGAATTTAAACCTAGTTTTTAATCATTGGTCAATAGAGACTTCTTGTCAATTAGATACAAATGTCATAACCTCTGACTCCTTTGAATTTATATTCTACCATAAATTCCACTTTTCTCAAGAGAATGAATACTCAAGACCCTCCCCTCAGCCATCAGGAAAGTTTTCACTTTTGATTATTAAATTTCTTTTGCTACAAGAGATTAGACTGACCACTAAGTGAAATAAAAGTAAAAATATGTTTCATTCAGTAAAGGGGGCACTGAATCTATTTTCATGAAGAACTGAAAAGTAGGCCAGACACTAGATTCCTGAGTACTCCTTGACCACCACCTTGGGAATACCCTGAAAACTTCGGGACAGGCATGGATTCTTGCTAAATTTAGTTCCTGATCAATGCAGGTCATGCTGAAGATAGTCTCCCTCTCCAACACATTCAAATGCATATCCACATGCTACATTATGTTCTAAGAATCATGTAGACATAAACTATAAGGAAGATAATATGGGAAAGTTTTTATACAGGTTCTATATTCCTACAAGAACCACTATACAATTATTGTGTTGCTCTGTGAAGTTTGTTCAATCTCATATTTTGGTGATATAATGGAAGTGATTATCATATGCTGGGCACAAATTTGGTACTAAATTAAATACTTACTAAAGCCTCAGTGACTAGAAAATAAGCAACAGTAAGAAGAAACATGAAAATATATATATAGGCAGTTATTTCTGTTCTTGTTTTCTTCCTTAGCAAATAATACCATCACCTAACCCAGAGATTTAAAAACAATAGCAAACAGTGCAGTCCAGCCAAATTCAGGCTATCTCTCTGTTTTATTTGGTTAATCCAATGTTGTATAAAATCTCGAGTTTGCTGCCAATAGTTAAAAACAAAACTTACAAAAACCTATATTCCAGGTTATTTGAAAAATTAAATATCTGGTCATCCTGGACCTCAAATTCCTCATGTTAACCATAGACAGATTTAGAACATAACCTGCCTGTTTTACATGGGCATCCCCATGATCCCCAGATTACCAGAGTCCTATTCTGTCAGTTTCCATCATTTGAATATCCACCTTATTCCTATAGATTTATCCCCTAGTTTTCCATCATGATCTGCCCAATTACTCCTGCCAGAAACTTGATGATCTGTCCTGAACTTAAACACAAATATACACACATCAAATCTACACATCAAAGCCCTGGCTGATGGTGCAATGGATAGGTGCTGGCCTGCGAACCCAAAAGTCACTAGTTCGATTCCCCACCCAGGGCACGTAACCAGGTTGCAAGCCAGGTCTCCAGCCAGCTCCGTAGATGGAGGCAGGTGAAAAGCAACCATACATTGGTGTTTCTCTCTGTCTCTGTCTCTCTCCTTTCCCCTCTCTCTGGAAATAATTAATTAAATTTTTAAAAATCTACACATCACCACTCTTGCTACACCCGAATTACCTCGGTTTCCTTCCACATGGCCCTCTTCCTTCCTCCAGATCTATACTGACCTATACTGAACTCACGTCCCTGCTAAACTACTTTCAGAATCTTTGAGATGATTCACAACACCTGCAACAACTGGTTTTCTCACCCCAAAACCTCTCTTTCTACCTTAGTACTTACTCCATATATAATGAACTAACTCAAAATTTTCTATTTGTTGGGCTACATACAGAAAGTACTTAGAAGAGTGTATGGTCCTTATTAAAGTCTCTAAGTGTTATTGTTGTTATATGTAGAAATAGTTTGACAATATGATTTCACTTATATGTATGTATAATCTAAAGGGTAACAAACAAACAAACAAAATAGAAACAGCTTCATAGATACAGAGACTCAGAGTAACCAGAAAGAAGGGGGTGTTGGGAGACTGGGTGAAAAGGTGAAGGGATTAAGAAGAACAAATTGGTAATTACAAAATAGTCAGGGGGTTGTAAGGTACAGCATGGGGAATATATAGTTAATAATATTGTAGTAACTATGTATGTACCAGATGGGTACTGAAAATATTAAGGGGGAACACTTTGTAAAGTATATGATTGTCCATCCACTATACTGAACACCTGAAACTAAGTTAAAATATGAAATATAAATTATAATTAAAAATAAAATTTAAGAAAGGAAAAAATCAGTGCTTGCTTTGGCAGCACATATACTAAAATCAGAATGATACAGAGAAGATTAGCATGACCCCTATGCAAGGATAACATGCAAATTCACAAAGCATTGTGTATTTTTCCGTTTATTTTTCTTGGCCAATACATTAAAACCATTCTTAGATTTCAAATAAATAAATAAATAAGGAAAAAATCATTATTTAACATATATTAATTTTTATTTAATGTAATTCATAATAATTCTCATTAATTAAAAAACATAAGGCCCTGGCTGGTGGCACAGTGGATAAGGCACCAGCCTGAGGGCCCAAAGGCTGCTGGGTCAATTCCCAGCTAGGGCACATAACCAGGTTACAAGCCAGGTCTCCAGCCAGGTCCGTAGTTGGAGGCGGTGAAAGGCAACCATACATTGATGTCTCTCTCCCTCTCTGCCTTTCTCCCTTTCCCTCTCTCCAAAAATAATAAATAAAACCTTTAAATGTACATATATATATATATATATATATATATATATATATATATATATACTAATTTTCTTCAAGATGTATATCTATAAGGTTAGTCCAGAAGGTATCCAGCAAGGAAAATGACACCTTAGTCCCCTTCAAGATAGGCATTTTGTGATTTCACACAGTTCTCCCATTAGCCATCAGCTGCCCTATCATATTTTCCTGAATCTCATCAACATCTGATTTTCTTCCATTTCAAAGATGATTTTAGTTTTGGGAAAAGCCAGAAGTTGCAGGGCATCAAATATGGGTTGTAAGGGACTGAGTCACCTGGGTGGTCCAATGTTTTACAGAAAAAACTGCAAGATATGGGATGCATGAGCAGGCACATTGTTGTAATGAAGCTGCCAATCACCACTTGCCCATAGCTGTAGCCTTCTGAATTATCTGCACAGTTCCCACAGAGGAATATTTAAGCTTAACACAAAATTTGATGCAAATTTGTTGCTCTACTTGCTCTGTCATTTTTAACGTGACAACCACACAGTACACATGCTCACTCAATGGTATCTACCACTGCTACTGACTAGTACAATGAAGTCATCATTGTTCATGCATGTGTATTCCAGACCACACTCCTTGGCTGTCAGAATACATCAATGTCATGTAAACTGTTCTCATTATATTAACAATGGCTGGACTTTCTCTGTATAAACCTGATATAAACAGTCATCAGAATTTTTTTTTTGGATCAAAGTGAGAGATTTACTCATTCATACAAATGTTTGAGTGTTTTTAGTTATATAACAGATTGTGTATGTACCTCTATCACATTACTTTCACTACTGAATGATATTTTATCTTTTAAGACACCAATGTCAGTGGTTAAATATATTAAAATAAAGGCTCTATGAAATCAAAGGACTGCAGTTAATACAGAATTGTCAGGTCTGTTAAGTGCTTGTAACTATACTCATGTCAGAGTCCTGGGATGCTCTGGTGATGAAGACTAGGTTTTAACCTAGATAAAAATCAATCTAAATTGCTCACTTATTTTTAAGTGATGATAATTTTCAAAAACTAATTAACTAAAACTGGAGCAATACGACTAGGGAAATGGGTCTGCAGGTACCTGTCCCAGAATTCCAACTCTTAGTTCCTCCCTCTAATTGATAGTTTACCTGTAGTTCACAGAAGATTCAGGTGGTTAGACTATGAATCCCTACAATTTATTTTTTATTTTATTATATTTTAAGATTTTATTTATTTTTTTTAGAGAGGGGTGAAGGGAGACAGGCAGAGAGGGAGAGAGACATCAATGTATGGTTGCCTTTCACCTGCCTCCAGCCACAGACCTGGCTGAAGACCTGGCTTGCAACCTGGTTATGTGCCCTGGCTGGGAATCGAACCAGCGACCTTTAGGTTCGTAGGCCAGCACCTTACCCACTGTGCCACCAGCCAGGGTGTTTGAAGCCCTACAATTTAAAATTAAAATTGGTATATGCATGCTTTTGGATATTTTCTTTTTTAGGAAGAGGGCCTATCATTTTAAGCCATTGCACAAACCCTATTATAATTCACTAATAAATACTAAGAAGAGAAGAACAAATATAGTTCGGGTAATTTATTGAATAAGCTAGCCAATGAGTCAGCTATAACTTGGACCATTATTCACTTATGTCAAAGGGGAAAATGACAGCCAGCACTGAATCAAGTTGCTGTAGGAGCTGGTATCTCTGCATGTGCAGTTCAGCATTTACACTCAGATGCTTGCATATGGCTGAGTTCAGAGCTGTGGCATCAAGTGACTTCACATTTCATAACTGTGCCTGCAGATACAATTTTGTCCAACACTAAGATTCTATCTACTTTTTCTCCCAATAATTTTGGGGTATCAGAATAAAAAAGTATCAATAGAGAAAAGAATGGTGATGGGAAAAAGCAGAGAACAGTTTTAGAGCTATTTCAGACATTATATATGGTTTGTGAGAGTTAATTCCCAGCATGAATTTCTTCTATAACAAATATATTTTATACAGCAACAATTTTTCCTTTACAAATTCATATATTTTTTAAAAACTTAGATGAGTTATATAAGATCCTTTAGGGAAAATAATTTAAATGATTCAAAACAAAACAAAACAAACAAAAAAACACTATTCCCTACCTTGAAAAAGTAAATTTTGTGAATTCCATTTAACGTTAGATTAGATTGACTGTATATCCTGTGGTTTCCTTTTTCTTTTTGAGGTAAGAAGTGGAGAGAGGAAAAAGACATTTACATTGAGGCTTTTCTTTCAAATTGTCAGTTGATAAACATAATTTCTCTGTATTTTTGCTTCACTGATCGGAAAGGCCAGTAGTTAATGGTCTTTTATTACAAACTTCCTTTAGTACGAAGCCCAGCAATTAGGCATGGGCATGCTCCGTGACCCCTCGCTGCCTTGCCACCAGCTTTGATCAGAACTTTGCTCAGTGACACACATCTAATAACCAGGAGTGGCATGAACTGAACCATCAAGACCCTGATTTATTCCTCAACCCACATCCTTGGCCAAATAGGGGTGTAATTAGCTATTATGCAACTGCCAATATAGCTTGACCTTGTGTTCAGGTTGGGGCAAAGATGAAACAAAACAAATAAAAATATAAACAAAACAAAAAGGCCTGTCTCTATACAAACAACATCATGAAGACATCTCAGCAGGAATTTCAACCTCTGAGGCCAGCAAGCCTAGTAGTATGGAAACAAATGAAACTTGCACTCGGTTTTGTTGTTTTGCTTTGCTTTAAAGTGTTTTATTTAGTACAATGGAACTAAAAAGAGCTAAAGGGTGTTGGAAATAAAGATTCTTTTCCGGTAACATTCCAAACTGTATAAATCCAAAATTATGAACATTTGATTGGGGATAGCTCTTAGCATGCAAAAGAGATGGGGAATGATCCCAACAGTTGTTTTTTATAACCTTCACTAATGAATTCAGGAAAATAAAATAGCTTTGACTTCTGGTGTTTGTCCCAACCGTGCAACCCCAAGGGCAGCATAAAAGAGACCAAAGACCAACTAAAATTCCCATAAACCATAGTTCTACATCAGTGGTCTCAAATGGTAGTGTTTCACAAATCACCTGGAGATCTTGTTTAGATGCAGATTCTAAGTCAGTAGGTCTAACATGGACTATAGTTTCAGCATTTCTAATAGGCATCCAGTGAAGCCATGCCTCTGGTCCCAGAACCACAACTGGAGTAGCAAAATGCTAGATAATTCAGAGAGTAGCTGTTTTTAACCTTGGCTGGTCTCAATGTGTCACTTTATTTTGCATTGAAATTCTGGAATTTCTTCTTGCCTACCCATAAGGCATTTGGAATGAGCTCTGAAGAAGAAAATTAAGAACTCTTCCTTAGAGAACTTCTGGTCAAGATGGAGATGTAGGTACACATAGCTCAGCTCCTTGCACAGCCACAGCAAAAATTACAACTAAATTACAAATCAACTACCACCCAGAATCACCAGAAAATAGAGCTGTATGGAAATCCAACAACCAAGGAATTAAAGAAGTCACATTCATCCAGTTCATCCAGATAGGTAGGAGGGTGAAGACACAAAGATGCACGGAGAGGCACAGAGACATAGAGACATGAAATGGGTGGTACCATACCTCTTTCATGGTGGATAAACACTGGGAAGAATAACTCAGTTATGAGGGATCCCGGCTCCTTACCAGACCACCACCAGTCCAGGGTTCAGTGCAAGAAAGGTAAGTCCTCCTAACTTCTGGCTGTAAAAACTAGTAGGGGTTGGGCAGTGGAAGAAACTGTGGGATTTTTAGGATTCTCCTCTTACAGGACCCACAATGGAGTAGGACTTACACACACTCACTCACCTCTGGACTTCAGCACAGGGGCAGCAGCTGGAAGGGCACCAGTGGCAAACAGGGAGAAATTGAAGTGTTTGGCATCAAGGCAAGTGCCAGGAAATAGCTTTCTCCTAGACAAAAGCTCAGAAGCCAGGCAGTGGTGTTGTTCCCTTTCTGAGTCCTCCCCGACACAGAGCCACAGAGTGGCAACACCATATTGGAGACTCCACCCATTTGGTTCACATGGGTTGCCCCATTCAGGCAATATCCTAAAAGAACCATACCAAGACACATTGCAATTAAAATGTAATTAAAGGTTAAAGATAAAGAGAGAATATTAAAAGAAGTAAGAGAAAAGCACAGTTACCTGCAAAGGAATTCCCATAAGACTACCAGCTAATTTCTCAAAAGAAACCTTGTTGGCTAGAAGGGACTGTCAAGAAGTATTCAAATTAATGAAAACCAAGGCCTTACAACCAAGATTACTCTATCCAGCAAAGCTATCATTTCAAATTGAAGGGCAAATAAGGTGCTTCCCAGATAAGATAAAGCTAAAGGAGTTCACCATCACTAAGCTATTATTTTACAAAATGATAAAGGGGACTATATAAGAATAAGAAGATCAAAACTATGAACATTAAAATGGCAACAAATGCACAACTATCAACAACTGAATCTAAAAAAAGAAACTAAGCAAACAGTAGAACGGGAACAGAATCATAGGTTTGGAGATAATTTAGAGGGTTATCAGCTGGAAGAGAGAAGGGGAAGAATGGGGGAATGGTACAAGGATTAAGATGTACAAACCAATAGGTACATAACAGGCAGAGGGATGTTAAGAGCAATATAGAAAACAGAGTAGCCAAAGAAGTTATATGCATGACACATGGACATGAACTAACAGGCGGGAGGATTGCTGGAGGGAATGGGGGATATCAGGTGGAGGGATGGAAAGGGGAAAAAATTGGGACAACTATAATAGCATAATCAATAAAATATATTTTTTAAAAAAGACCTCTCCCTTAAAACATTAACAAATAAGACTTCATAAGATAACTTGAAAAGATTCATTTTTCTTATTGTAGAAAATTTAGAATATCTAAAATTGGTAATCAGAAAAATAAAAATTACTCATAATCTTACCTTTTAGCAATGGGCTTTTAACATATTGATGGATATTTCTCATTAGAAACAAAGATATCTACATATTTGGGGCCTAATTATTTTCACCTAACATTTTATTGTATCCATATTCCATGTTATTCTTTCTTCTCCCCAACCAAAAACAAAAACAATAACAACAACAAATACACAAAGATTTACTACTCTGGTCTATGGAGGTAATAGAATTTATTGAATGGTTTTCTTTCATTCAACATTGATGTTATTCTCAAAATTTTCTTATTTAACATATCATAGAGTATAGTGATAGGATTTTTAAAAGATTTTCTTAGTGATATAACTTCCGCTCCACAAGTTTTTGATAGGGAAGGTGGCTCTTCACTCACCCATTCTCTTCCATACTCTAAAAGAATATTCTCCAGAAGTACAATAAAACCCAAATGTTTTACTGTCTTTGTAGTTCAAGTAGAAAAGAACTCAGAGCTGTTTTCCCATATATAGTAACCTAGGTACATCTTCACTAAACATCACTAACATTCCTGGCTGGTGCGGCTCAGTTTGTTGAAGCACTGTCCTGTATATCAGGTGCTTGTGGGTTTGATAGTCAGGGCTCATTTGGGGAGCAACCAATCCATATTTCTCTCACACATTGATTTTTCTCTCTCCATCTCCCTCTAAAAGCAATAAATATATCTTTTTAAAAAAACCAATAGCTCTTCCATTGCCAGTTATTATATTCCTTTCCTTTTAGTTGTTTATTTTTCTCTCATTTATGTTTCAAAATTATCCCATTCTCAAAAGGTGATACATTATTAAGCCATTCTTCTAGAATAAAAATCACCATAATGAAAGAGCAAGTTTTATGATGTACTAGTCCTGTGGCTCTGATTATGATCGCATCCACTTCTCCCCAAACACAAATAGCTTTGCCTTTCTACCCTCCACATAAGAGAGTGGCTGATAACTTTGCCATAAATACAAACTAAGTAACCTATTTTAGTATGAACTACCTCAAAATAGTTGCCTTTAACTTTATGTTATAAAAGGTTCTGTTGAACTTCAAGTGATAAAAATACAATTCAAACTAACTTTAAAGAAGTGGTGGAGGAATTCATTGACTCATATAACTGGGATTATCAAAAAAAAAAAAAAAATAGATTCCTGGATTTGGGAATTCCACTTATTATGTCATTAGGGCTTCTTTCATTCTTCCAGCCTCAGCCCCTATTTCTCTGTGCTTTGGGTCTATCCTTAGACAGGCTTTTTCATACCCAAAAGAAGGGAGTATTATTTTCCTGGAAGTTCTAGCCAACCACATCCCCACCAGAAGAGGGCATTGATTGATTGTCATCTTTCAGTCCCATTTTTATTCCTGAACCAAATGTGTGGTTAAAGGGTTCAGTGCTGTGCTTGTCTATTTCCTGGATCCTATGCCTGTCTCTGAAACCATTGACTAGGGTGACCCCAACCTAAAGCACATAGGCTGAAAGTAGAAGAGTGTAATTCTCTGGGGAGAAAAATTAGGCATTATTATTAAAAGAAAAAGGAGGGATGAGACAGTGGAGGGCAACAGGAAAAATTGGGACTACTATAACAGAACAACAATTTAAAAAGAAATGTAAAAAATATAAAAGAAATAAAAGGAAGAGGATAACCAGGAAAGCAAACTAACAGATGCTCACTGTAGGTAAAGTGACCATACTTTTCATTTTGCCCAAACCATCCTGGATCATGCCTATTGCTCTAGCATCCTGAGAGTTTAGTATTTAGAATGGTCTCAGGTGTTTTTAATGTATGAGTATTAATAGTCAAAATAAAATGTCAAGGAACACTGAATTAACCTCCATTGTGTTGTGTAAATCTACTACGATTTATTCACTTTATTGTTTGGTTATAATTGTATATTTTACAATAGACCTTTTAGGCTGCAATAAGATTAAAAAAAAGACCATATTTAAGTTAAAAATTAATTATTAAATTTCTGGTCCTCAAAAAAGTTGATAATGAATGTCTAAGTGTCACAAAATGTTTTAATGCATATATTGTTCTCTGTAGAGACCATAATAATATCACTAAAAAATAGTTCTTGTTAACCCATAGGAAAAATGAAAAACACCACTCTGAAGGAACACAACAGTTACTTCAAAGTTGATAGTTATGTGGATAAGACTGTGTCTAAAAGAGAAAAGCTTAACATGTGCTCTTGGAAAAAGTATGCATATCTGAGCCCTCTGAGAAGCATGACTTTCTATTTAGATCACATAATTATTTTTTCTTAATTAGTTCTACTTATTTTTATTCCAAATTTTCTCCACACATACAAAAGTGATAACTGTTAATATTTTGGCTCTGTTTGCAAAAATTAAAGAGAATTTTTTTAAAAGTTAATGATAAAATTTTGATATCAATGTCATCAACTGTTTCAAATTAAAGCGAGTTACTTCCAAAATTAGTCTCATTTTTCATCCCACTTATAGATGAAAATTTATTTTATTTATGGAAAAATACTAGATATTATTATAGATGTTATTCCAAATTCAATTGACAAGTGCAACACCATAGATGAACTTATTTGTTTTTAAGGTGATCATACAAATGTAAATTCTAGTGAAATATAGAATCATGCTAAAAGTAATATCTGCCCTTGCTGGTGTGGCTTAATAGACTGAGTGTCACCCTCTAAACCAAAGGTCACAGGTTCAATACCCAGTTAGGGCACATGCCTGAGTTGAAGGCCAGGTGCCCAGTAAGGGATGCGAGAGAGGCAACTACACATTGATGTTTCCACTCTTGCTCTTTTTCTCCATCTACTCCCCTCTCTCTAAAAATAAATAAATAAAATACTTTAAAATAAATGAATTAAAGTAATATCTTTACTAAATTAAGAAATCTATGGAGCAATGATACTTGATCAAATGAAATGTAAGCCAAATTTCTTAAAATCTACTGTACTTTTACCATAAAATATGTTTTTCTGATGAAGTCAGTGTTGAATATAAATATACACAAACATACAATTTACCATGGTTCTAAATCCTTGATCTTTTTTATGCCATAAGCATACGGTTCTCAAAATATTTGAATCTTTAAAAACAATGCATTATAAATCAATGTGTTCTATAATTGTATTGCACTTTGTTAAATGACCATCTATATTTTTGTTACATTTTGTTAAAAATCATTTGGACATCTTTAAGCAATGAAGCAAAATAATTTGCTTTCTGAAGATTTTAGCAAATTGCAATTATTGATAGCAATATTTATAAACAGGAAGGTGATTAAGTGTTGAGAACTAAACTGTGTACACTATTTATTTTCAAGTTATATAATTGTGTTTTGTAATACCTCAAGTTTAAATATATATTCAGATTACTTTCCTTTTTTGTTTTGAGAAAATAATATTGTATACCAGGACAGAATGAAATGGAAAGGTCCTAGGATTTTGTAGCATCTAATTTTGTGAAAATTTCAGAAGAACCGTGAATAGGGATGTCATCTGATATATTTTGGCTTGTAAGAATAAGATGCTATTTATAATGTGTGTGGTGTTTGTGTTGAGTGTGTGTGCTATATGTGTGTGTGAGAGAGAATGAAAACACTTTAGTTTTTTAAAAATATGTGTTAACTATAGGAATAGGAAAGGTAGAGAAGATAATTTTGTTTTGCATGTCATTATTTGATAATTTTATCTTCTGCATACACTGCTCTGACAATAATAAAATTCTTTATGAATATAAAGACATAAATAAATATAATGTCTTTAAAAATGTTACTACTGCCTTTCAGGGATATTAGAGGAAAGATTAGAAAATTTAAAAATTCAGGTCCTAGCTGATGGCTCAGTAGACAGGTGCTGGCCCGCAAACCCAAAGGTCGCTGGTTTTATTCCCAGCCAAGGCACATCAACAGGTTGCAAGCCAGGTCTCCAGCCAGCTCTGTAGCTGGAGGTGGGTGAAAGGCAACCATACATTGATGTTTCTCTCCCTCTCTGCCTCTTTCCCTTTCCCTCTCTCTGAAGGTAATAAATAAAATCTTAGGAAAAAAGAAATCTTTAAAAATCAAAATTAATAATTTAATAGTGAGAATTTTGCAAACTGTGCTTAGCCAGAGAAAGACATGTCTAGTCATTGGTCGAGGTTTTAGGCATTATCAAGGCCATCGTTCTAGTTAATGGACACATCTTGTTCACAGAGCTTGGGTTTCTGTTGATTATTTATTTTGCTTCCATGTCAACTACACGCAGTCACAAAATCCAAATTCTTTTTCATTGCAAAAAGAAACATTAATCTTGTAAGTAGATAATTAAGGCTGGAGAATTAATAGATGTTACCTTCATATATTTCACCACTGATGTAACCTCAAAGGAAAGAGTGAGCAGAGTAGTTACATTTGTTGAACTTGCTTGGCAGTAAAGAGCACTTTCTCTGGCAGTGATCATGGACATAGCTGATAAAGGAAAAAATATGTTTGTGAGACATGTGAGCATTAGGAGCCATTACTTTCTTTTTTTTTTTTTTTTTTTTTTTTTAGGAGACATTACTTTCATTGAAACCTTTTTGGCCCCAAAGAAACTGCTAGTTGTCATCCAAACTGCAGCCCAAGAGATGCTTTGTGTATAAGACATTTTAGTGATTGATAAATGCATCTTTACATGCATATACTGATAAAGATTTCTTTCAATACTTAGGTATTTACTTTGGGTAAGTGGAATAGGTTACAGACAATTGTCTGATTTTATTTTTCCTACAAAAGATGGCTTAGCATCATGATACAATGCCATCATGGTATCATAATTTCTATTAGGATACAAACACTTTTGTATCTACAAGAGCATAACTCTAAATAAATCGTAGGTCTCAGAAGAAATTTCAAAGTAATCTCATCTAGCCATATACTCAATTCAAAGAGAATGTATTGTTTTCCTAGCTTTAAGAAGTATCAGCTCTCTCTGTGACACCATTCCAAACCATTTTAGTCAGAAACAGGTGAAGAAGAGAATGTTATAAAAAAAAGCCATGCTGGACAAATTTCACAAGCCATTGACAACCATGACACAATTCAAAACTATTTCACAAACATTTACATTTCTCAAGAATTAGTTTCATGAGTTCAAAAGGTTTCTACTTAAAAACCTGAGAATTGGTCATGAACTTTGAATAACATCAAGAGCTTTTACCTCCAGGCCCTGGCTGGTGGCTCAGTGGGGTGGCACTGGCTTACAAACCCAAAGGTCACTGGTTCGATTCCCAGCCATGGCACATAACCAGGTTGCAAGCCAGATCTCCAGCCAGGTCAGTAGCTGGAGGCAGGTGAAAGGCAAACATATATTGATGTTTCTCTCCCTTTTTTCCTCCCTCCCTGCCCTTCTCTCTAAAAATAATGAATAAAAACTTTAAAAAATAAAAAAAATAATAAAATATGTTTAAAAAAAAGAGCTTTATCTTCAAATGTGGTGACCAAGTTGACATTCTGACAGTGCTCTCATTTGCTTTGTCTCTATGCAACTAAAAATAAACAAATAAAGGTAAGATGTAATGACAACTTAGCTCAATGTATTCATCTATGTGGAATAAAACAAGATTGTATATAAAATCACTTTTCCCTAGGGTGTACCTTGACTTGAGTAAACTATAGTCCCCCTTCCCTTTTGAAATGTAGGTCAAGCATTTAACTAAGTATGTTCTCTTCTCTAGTCTCAAAACAGGTGTTGCCAAGTGCAGTGAAATGCTTTCTTTTTGTCACAATTTTCCTCTAAAATAGGGACTATACATGAATTAGAAAGAATCAGTTCACAATTTAGGTGTCCTCCAAAGAATTTTCTTATACAACTGCTTCTACAGAGCCAAGTTCAGGGTGGATGTTAAGAAGGAAAAGATAAGTATAGAGTTAAAATGCAGAAGGAAAGTCAACTCTCAGTTCTTAAATGTCCAACTGCCCTTTCAACATCTGAAACTAATATAAGCAACATAATATTATATAACAACTACATTTCATTACAATGAGTAATAAAAAGTTTGTGACTAAAACAATAATTTTAGGGTATTTGAGTTAAAAAAATCTTGTGTTTTATTTTTGTATGAAAGCTGAGGTCTATGTCATAAATATACATGTGGGAGCTGTTTGTGAGGATAAAAGAGCCAGTTTTCCACCATAGCCATGACAATCCTACCATCAGGCGAGGAGATACACAGTCAACAAGGAACCTGCTGTTAAAAGTACCTGAGAAAGGCCCTGGCTGGTGGCTTAGTGGGTTGGAGCATTCCTTGCCCCAAAAAGGTGGCCAGTTTGATCCCTGGTTGTGGCACCTATGCAAGGCAACAAATAGACTATTCTTTCTCCTCTCTCTCTCCCTCTCTCTCTCTCCTTCCACCCCTCCCTATCTTCTTTTCTCTCTAAAAGCAAAGCATACCCTTGGGGAAGGATTGAGAAAAAAGAAGTGCCTGGAAAAGTTCCTCGATCAGGGTCACCACTCAAGAGAAGTAGACAGCTGGCTTGCCGAGAGGTTAGGAAGCCAGCTGAAATGCAGCTGTGCTTCAGATCCAAGGAGATTCTAGGGAAAGTGGGTGTGGAGGGGGAAACGAGACTTTCGTCATCTCTATTTTGTGGCAGCAAAACAGAAACAAGCATGGGAGCAGTGAGGGTACAAAAACCTGGGAGAATTCTCATGTTTCCTGGAACTCCAGGATGCTGCTGGAAGCTTCCAATATTTCTGATATATAAAGAAAGACAGAGGTCATTCAAAAGATTTACCAAGCCTTTGTGACCAGGTGATCTTCAACTCCGCTTCCAGGTCTATATTCCATGATTCCTTAATAGATACCCTCAGCAAGATCTAGGACTGAAACCAAACATTAAAGTTATGTGACTGGGACAAAGATTGGGACATATCAACCTGCTATGGCTGTTAGCTGTTTGTTTCCTTCCCTGAAAACGCAATGGGAATTTGAGACAGTGTCGCTTTTCTCTCTGCATGCCCTATATTTCATTTTCCTTTGCATCATCCAATATATTGTGAATCTCCTTAGTTGGCAGTTGGGGGTCTTTGCTTTTTTCTTTCCACACCCAAGTTCTTCTAGGTAATCCAACAATTCACTATCCCTTTGGCGGTGCAGTGAGCCTTGGAACAGTGACCTTCGGGCACATGGTGCCTTCCCACTTCAAACAAATTGCTAACGGGCATGTTCTTTCCTTGGTGGAGTGGGATTAACACTTTGTGGCAAGGCATGAGGAATGCAGATCAATTCAAATTTGTTAAAACAGTGGCCCAAATCCCAAAGAGGACAACTGGCCTTCTGTGAAGCAATTTGCAGGTATCACATTCCACCCTTAAAACTTAATATGCCCTGTTATTATGTGATTAGTAGAATCAACGGGCAGCTGTATTTCACCTAGCTCACATTCTTTTACACAAATCAGGCTTTGCATGCAGTTCTGAAATAGTAACAATTGTTCAAGATCTATCATTTAGTAACCAACCCATTGTGTAAGTGCCACAGAACTCGGATAAAGTACACCATTGCATGTAGTACATACAGCACTGGCCAGCACCCTAGACTATGGTTCAAGTAATGCATGTTGATGTTATGAATAAGAAATATTAGCTACAATATGTATTACAGGAAAAAAGAATTACAAAAATATGCAAAGTGAGGTATTTTCTTGTCCATATTTTTCTTTGCACGTACAAAATGGAATTGTGTGCTGTCTTAGGCTATACCCAGATGTTAGTGTTGAATGAACTTGGCAAAAGTTTTAGCGAGGTACTTCCCAGATTTGCACACAGCCATGGGAATGGAAAAAAGAAGCATGCCTGAGGACAGGACCTTCTTTGCCCTTTAATATTCTGTTGAGAGTATCTTCAGTGTATAAATCATCAAACATTTATTTCCACGTATACCAACTACTATCCTCAACTAGATATGACCTTTTCCCCCCAAACCTCTGTAGCTCTTTTGTATACTGCTTTTATGGCTCTTAGAAATTCCATTTAGTAAAGATACTTTCTTTACTTGCTTTGAGACAACTTGAAGGCAATGACATTGTACCTAGCATAATTTATTGAATGTGTCACTATGCAGTGTCTAGCAAAATTCACTGCATATATTTCTCACTCAGTAAATATTGTTAAATGAGTGAGTGAATTAATGAACTTAAATGGAAACCAGCTACTCAAAGAGCTTTACTCTGGATGTCACTATTCATCATTAAATGTGTCTTTGATCAACTGCTATACCTGATGATCTCATGTCAGTCACTGATAGCAAATACACACAGGAAGCTCCCAGATGACTAGTAGGTTGCACATGTGCTAAGCCCAGCTCCACTTTGTTCTGCATTTCATACCAATAGCACGGAGGAGGAATTATTACACTGCATCAGCAGCATGTTGTTAAAATAAGCTACAAGGTACCTGATTAAAATCTTAAGTGAAAATGAGTAGGTATCAACAAAGTTAAGTCAAAAGCAAAAGTTGGTGGCAATTTCTGACAGGGAGCAGTGCCCTTGAGCCAGCAAACTCTTGCAAAGCTGCTAATTTCTGAGAGTCCTCTGTGAAATGAGTCCAAGTCTCATTCATCCTCTTCAAAAGTAAGGTTGCTTCTTTCAGGTTTTTTTTTTTTTTTTTTTTCCTCTCTAATTGTTGGCTTATGCTCCTGTGTCAACAGAGAAAGTTAACATTGCACAATGATTTGTTTATTTATTTATTTTCATACATTAAGGCACTTGGTCAAGAACTCCTGTGAGTGCCTTCTGCATGACGGACATATGCCAAGTGCTGAAGAAATAGCAAAGAAATATATACAGTCCTTTCTGAGTTTCACTGGAGAGGAACACAGGACTCAATAAACTGCAATCTTTATGATTCTTAGAGGAATCTAGCAATCCTAGGTATTCTTTAAAGAATGAAATTTTTATTCCAGACCCAAAAGATAAATGACAACATCTTCATTCCAAAAGAGACTCTAAAACTTTCAGGTAAATCTGAAAATGAAAATTGAAATGACTCCATTCTCTAGTGTCAGTGTTACAGTGGCTATGTCACATGCAAATTTGGTTCTAATGCTCAACATTAATTATACTACAAGCATAGCAAGAAACTCAGAAGCAGTGAGATCCTCAGATAATACATAAAACTTGAGTGTTTTACTTTTTCCTTTTAAATGTACTCTGTGACGTTAAGACAAATATAATTAGTATCTTTTAAGATAGCTATTTAAAAATCTTTTTTATCTATTTATTCACCTATAAATTAATAGGAAGCATTTCTTGATCTTAATGTGGGATTCAAAAAACAGTTATAAAATAACTTTTGTTATTGTGTTTCTTCTCCTTGTTGTTATTATGTTAATCTAATCTAGTTTCTCTTCATGTTTCCTATTTTTGCCTTTGTCTCTGGTCAGAAAGTGTTACCAATCTTTTCTGTAGATCTTCAACAGAATCACCAGAGTCTTATCATGGAGCATGACATATAGCAACATGCCTGGGTCTGATCAAGGAAATGCACATATCATTCCCTCTAACACCTGACTGTCTAGAACTTACTCATGTGAACTCTTCTGAAGCAAGGGAGATTGGAAAGAGTACTGTAGCCTTCCAGACATATGCTTGGCACTTATATTTCACATGGAAAAGTAAAATGGATTATGGTAAAAAATGTAATCCCCACCACAACCATTTTGTTAAATGACACAAATATTATGTCATTTACAATATTTATGGTATTTACTGTGAGGCACAGGTAAGAAGATGAAAACAAAAGTATTTAAAATGATACATATAAAATACGTTTTATATGGCAGATCTCTTTCATTAGCCTACTAGAAATTTTAATCTTATATGAAATTAGGATGAGATACAGACCCAAAAACAAATTATTTAAGAATTAACATCATCCATTTTCATTTATTCCCTTAGATCTTGGTTATGAACATCTTAACTGTTTCTTTTAACCAATAGCTATGTAATTTAAAATTTAGGAAAAAATGTAAATGTCTAGAGTCAATTTTTTTTCTTCAATGAAGGTTCTATTCTCCACAAGTAATATTACGTCACTGAGTTCAAAAATCTTGGGAAATGGAATCAACTTCTTTAGTTATAACTTCCTCCTCTAGGCTACCTTCATCAAATATACAAAATGCTATGTGCGCAGAGAAATGATGCTGTCATTTTCACAGCACCGTCCATCAATTTTGTTTTCCAGATAAGCACTATGTGAACTTAATGGAAAAGAGCAGTTTTTTCAATGACAATGCATGACAGAAGCCAAAAGGTTTTCAAGCAAACATGCAAACGTGTCATCTAATAGTCCATCAACCAGTCCTTGTCTCACTGATAAACCTTTTATCTCTCTTTCACAGATTTTAATCAGAAGCTTGGTTTGCATGTTTCTTGTGTCAATGCAGCAACCAACCTAATGGAGATTCTTTATGCCCTGAGAAATCAACTCATTTTGGCCTAAATGAAACATTTCACTGTCTTGTTTTATCTCCCTCTCTATTCACATTAACATAATAGCTTTTAATTGGATTGTACTTGTGATTAGAGTCAGCAAAGGTGGCATTCTCTCAGAGGAAATTGATTGGAAAGCAAACTGCTGAGACTCCATCTGGGAAATGGTCTTTTTAAAAATTTTTTCAGCTCTTGTCACAGAGAAAGATGGCCTCAGGAAAGAGCATGAGGGAGCTACCTAACAACTCATTTCTTAGAAACAATTGACACTTAACACACTCAAATATCTGCAATATTTTTTTGTTTGTTTTTTAAGATTTTATTTATTATTTTTAGTGAGAGGGGAAGGGAGAGAGGCAGAAAGGGAGAGGAACACCAGTGTATGGTTGCCTTTCACCCGCCTCCAGCTACAGGCCTGGCTGGAGACCTGACTTGCAACCTGGTTATGTGCCCTGGCTGGGAATTGAACCAGCCACCTTTGGGTTTGCAGGCTGGCGCCTTATCCATTGTGCCTGCCAGGTGCAATATTTTATTAGTATTAAAAGTATGTTCTCTAAAACATAGTATTCACAAAAAGACGTGAAAATATGGGTGAATTGTTCTATAATTTTATTGGTGGAAGAGGTTTTCTGAAGTATGACACCCAAAGCAGAATCTAAAGGTCAAATTGTTGGTAGAAATCAGGCTATTCCATGAGATTGCAAGGAAAACACTCCAGGACCCACACATGGGAGGCTGTGACGTGACAAGATTTGTTAGGGTGCAGATCTGCCCCTGGGTTTCCAATTACTCATCTCCCTCCAAGGAAAAAGTCCAACCATGTCTTGAGCAAGGCTAAAATGAAGGCCAAGTTTCAGAGTTTCTGTTTTATATTACAGCTTAGTCCTTTGGAGCACACATAATATGCCATGGGCTCTGGTAGCTGCTAGGTCACATGTGTTCCTGGAAAAAAGTGTCCATGAACAAACAGGTGAGTATGGGTCACTGTGAGAGAGCTTGTTTGTTCCCTTGGAGTTATAACCAAGAGCACTTTCAAAATAACTAATTAACTTCCCAAGCTTTCTTGGGCTTTTTTGATGGGTCTACCTCCTAGTTAGACTGACAAGCCTCTCTGGTCCAGCACTTTCATGTGCATCTACTAACAATCCAGTACCTGAGGGTAAGCAGTGCTCCTGGGGAGGTTTCCAGTGCTCTTAGGATTGTCTCCTCTCCAGCAGTCTTCAGGTGGGCGTGAATGAATCTGCAAATGTTACAGCTTCCTGGCTAAGCAAGCAGGCTTATGCTCCCCAGTTTATGAAACTCAATGTCTAATTCCCTTTTCTCCCTTTATTCAAAATTAGCTATCTATGGTAACAAAATGACTACAGGTATAATTACATGGGAACAGATTACCTCTATGCATCAAAAAACAGTATAAATTATTTTTTTAAAAATTGAAGATATATGAGTATATGTATAATTTATTTCATTGCCAAAGAATTATTATTCTTAATATATAAATTCTAACAAATTAATACATAAATACAATGGCACATGTGGGTAAATGATATAAAAAATAATTCACTATAGAAGTACCAATGGACCTCTATATAAGGTATACAAATGTCTAATTGCTATATTGTACACCTGAAAGTAATTTTTGTATGTCAATTGTAATTAGAAAATATATATTTTTTAATGAAAATAAAAAAGGCCTAAGTGGCTAAACACCATTATGGTATTTGTTCAGAAAGGTTTGAAGGAATAAAAGTGATTCCAAAAATAAATAAATAAAGGAAGAAGTACAAATGTCCAATAAGCATATAAAAAAACATTATTCTTTAGGACTGAAAGATGTTTAAATTAACATAATATTTTTTACCTGTTTAAATTAAAAAAAAAATGATTTGATGTTTCCAGAGAACAAAGTGTAAATACTTTTCAACCCTCAGCATAATTTTCTAAATTATTTCTAGCAATTAGACAAAAAATAAAAAAGAAAGAAAGAAATGCAGATTGGAGAAGAATAAGTTAAACTATCTGCATATAAATATTTCATATATATATATATATTTGTAAAAAAATGCCCCTAAACTATTAGTGCTAATAAATAAGTTCAGCCAGTTACAGATTGCAAGATCAATATACAAAAAGTAATTGTATTTCTATACTTAAATAATTAAAATAACAAAATAAAATGAAAAGATTGTAACAGCATCAAAAAAATAAAATACTAAAATAAGTTTAATAAAAATAAAATATTTCTATATTGAAAACTACAAAACATTGCTGAGAGAAATTAAAGAAAAACTAAAAGATGGAAAGGCATCCTGAGCTCAGGAATTTGAAGATATATCATTAAGATTACAGTGCTTCCCCAAGCTGATGAGAGTTCATGTCAAAATTTAAGTTGCCTTTTTTAATAGAAATTGAAAAGCTGATTCTAAAATTCAAGGAACCCTGGACCATAAAAGAAAAATTGACAAAGAAAACATAATAGGGAACTCACATTTTCCTGTTGCAAAATTCACCACAAAGCTACAAATATTAAGACAGTGTTGTATTGTCTAGGTATATACACATCAATGGGGTAAAACTGAATATTTCACAAATCCTTACATCGATAATCAATTAGCTTTTAACAAAGAAATGTACAAGGGATCAAATAGTATCATATTCCACTTTAAGAGTGTTATTTCTGCCTTGGCTGGTGGCCCAGGGATAAGGCGCCAGCCTGAGAACCCAAAGGTCACTGGTTCAATTCCCAGCCAGGGCACATAACCAGGTTGTAAGCCAGATCTCCAGCCAGCTCCCCAGCTGGAGGCAGGTGAAAGGCAACCACACATTGATATCTCTCTCTCCCTCTCTGCCTTTCTTCCTCCTCCTCTCTCTAAAAATAATAAATAAAATATTTTTTAAAAGTTTTTCTGGGGGGAAATGGGATGAATGTAATACAACAATAAAATTAAATTAAATACTATTACATTTTTTAAAAAGGGTGTTATTTCTATGATCTCCCCTAATATCAGTTGCAAAATCCTCCTCATTTTGTCCAAATAACAACAAAAGTTTGTCACAGAAATCAACTCATGCAAACATGTGCCCACTAACTCAGAATTACCTCTATAAGTATTCACCAGAAAAGGAAAAACTAGAAATATTTTAATCATTACCCTGTTTAAAGATTAAATACCAGAAATTTGATAAAATTTAATAGTCAAATAGTTTCCAAGAGTAATATGACAATTAAGTTCAATGCTGCATTTCTATTTTTTTTTAACATTCACTTTTTTACCAAATGCATGTCCTGGACCAACTACATGTCATATGCTATGCTAGACACTAGGAACATAAAAGAAGTACTCTCCAGTCTCCATCCCTAACATACAGTTTACTTGAGGTCAGAGAATTCATTCACTAAGCACATACTGATTTCAACCTAGATCAAGAACCAGACATTGTGTTTGTTTCTAAGGATATATACTAGAAAACACTTAGCATACAGTCCATGCCTTTAAGGCACATATAATCTCCTGTAAGGGTGGATGAACAGTATATGTAGAAAGATAGACAATAGATAGGTGATTAATAGATAGATAATATATTGAAGACATAGAAGTAGGTATGTACAAATAAGTATAATAAATGCAATATAAGCATCTTTACAGGGTTTGGTGTGATTACAAAGAATGGCATGGTCAATTCTATAGTGTAAAGAGAAGGTTCAAGAAGTTTGAACTTAATCCCATAGTTAATAGTATTTTCCAACACAGAAAGAACAACTTCTTTTTCTTCCAGCCCCTGGTCTAGAGAAAATAAATAGCATTGACTTGATGTCATAAAGTAAAAGCAACAATATTTCTACTCTGTAAAAACTAATAGCAGCTATTAGGAAGAGTTTCCCTAAGCTTCACTTCAGTTATAAACTCAACAAATATCGTACTTATTGAAAATGGTTACTTAAAAATATTAATTTTATAAATGTTTATAATAAAGTCAAAAGATTCAATAAGCCAAGAGAAAGAATGGTAAATTAATTCGGCATCTTACAAAGTGTAAACAAATTCTAAATATTTACCTTATAATCATAGACATAATAACAGAGCCCCTGAATACAAGATACTTGTGTGTTTTTACTACATTTTGCAAAAGAAATAAAAGGGAAAGTGCATTACCAACAAGGGGGCATTATACTATAGGTCACTGTCTCCGACTGAACCAAAGCCAAATGGAAGTTATCCATGGAGGGTCCTTACTTTCTACTTTCTTACCAAAGACTGTGCAGGGTTTCCTTCTGACAATTTATGAGATAGTACCCCTGATATTTCAAAACAATGTCATTTTTTAGTAGAGGCTTACCTCTCTATGCATTAGTTTCAAAGTCAGTACTACTTCTCGATGATTATAATTTGTTATTCCCAGGTCCTCTGCTCACGTTTGCTGACTATACAGAAGCTCTTTGGATGAAGACTGTTCAGGTGAGTTTGACAGCTATAGCAGTGGCTGTGGCATTTCCACTCATCATCCATCCAGTCCCTTAGGATGTCATGACAAGCCAACTACAACACAAAGTTATAGTTCTCACTCCTACATGAGTAAATTCCTCATGCTCGAAGTGTAGGAAAACATGGCAGCAGACTCTGAGGCTCATGATGGGGTTTTCTTAATATTCTAAAATTGACATCTGGTTTACTAAAACCTTAATGGTATTATTAAAGAAACAAGAAAATGTTTCCTGAGACCTGAAACCCAATGGCTCATTTATATCAAGGAAAGGCTATTGTTAGGGAGATGATGACAATGGCTACCACTTTTCTGAATGTCCATTTATACACTTGGCACTCTGGTAGACACTTAAAATACACCTCAAGTACAGTTATTGTCTCTGATTCTTAAAACAACACTTTAAGAGAAGCATTACTATCTTCATTTCACAGAGAAGGGGACAGGTTTGAAGCATGGAGTAACTTCCCTAAAGTTGCACAGAGAAGCAACAGAGAAAAGATTTAACACACCAGACCCATGAAATTCCAAAACAGGTTTTCAGACAGTTGAGATTACTTCTACGTCACTAATCACTAATAAGGGGTGGTTTTTTTGTTGTTGGGTTTTGGTTGTTTGTTGTTGTTGTTTTTCACATGTGTGTCAGTCTTGCCTCTCATGCCCTGAGTTTTATCATCTGGAAAAGTAGGTGAAGAAAAAGAACCACTACATAGAAGCTCTTTTACATAGTCTTAAAGGAGCTGCAGAATTTGTCACCATATAATTGCCAAGTGGTAGTTAGTACTAATCTACAATGATGGTCACTGCTTCTTTTAACATTCTAATATATAGAATTTCAAATGCGGTCATAAACTGAAAGATATAGGTTGTGTCTGTGAATGAAGGCAAGGCTCAGCAAGACCTTACAATTCTTCTATTTGACTTCATCTGCATGTTTATGAAATGACACTAACTATAGAATAAGTAGAGTAA
The DNA here is from genome assembly GCA_004026585.1 of Noctilio leporinus. NCBI lineage: Eukaryota > Metazoa > Chordata > Mammalia > Chiroptera > Noctilionidae > Noctilio > Noctilio leporinus. The sequence continues at coordinate 6,753 of PVIW01003270.1, read as the reverse complement.
CACAATGCCAGTTCCCATTGCTGTTTTTAAAAAGCCCTTGATAAAAATATTTTTAAATTAAAAAAAATGGCCTTTCGTAACTAAGTATATGAATATGAAATGGCCTCTGATAAATTCTTTTCACTTGTCTTAGTTCTGCTTTCTAGCAGTTTCCTTTTTTACCTGAAACAGTAGCAGAAGTTTCAAAACTGATTTAGCTGTTGTATTGCTTTGATGCTTTCTTTTTCTTTTTTAAAATTAAAAAAAAAAAAGTATTCATTATTTTTAGAGAAAGGGGAAGCGAAGGAGGAAGAAAGAGAGAGAAACATCAATGTATGGTTGCCTTTCACCTGCCTCCAGCTGGGGACCTGGCTGGACACTTGGCTTGCAACTTGGGTATATGCCCTGAGTGGGAATCGAACTGGTGACCCTTGGGGTCATAGGCTGGTGCTCAATCCACTGAGCCACACTAGCCAGGGCCTGGTGTTTTATTTTTCTATAAAGATTTCTCCTTTAGGAAAATAGCTTTTTGTCAATAATCATCAGCTTATCAATTTAAAAAGATCAAACTTAAAATTTTTCCTGGTGCTTTGCATTCCTTTACCTTAGGCCAAAGTCATTCCCAACACAGTGTTCCCTCTGCTGCTAACAAGCTTGTAGTTGTCTTTGTGATACTACTTTTCCTAGAAGAAAAAACACAAAGAAGTATGTTGGGGAAAGAAGGGGTATTGCTAGAGGCATGCTATTAGTCCTAATGCCACACCTCAGAGATCCACTTGGGTTTTCTCCAGTGGATGCTTAGTCACCCCCTAAATCTCTCAATCTGTACGTCCTAGAGGTTTTGGCAGTTGTTCCATTATATGAAAATTGGACATCCACATGTGCCTTCTCTTCATTTGCACATTTTCTACTGGAGAATAATTATTTGACACTAATAGTAAAAAATCAAGGATGTTGAAATATTTTTTCTAATTAAAGCTTTTTGTTCTTACTATAAAGCAAAACATAAAATTGTGAAATGCAAGATTTGACCTCTGAATTTTTATTGTCATATGGATTCTTGTTTTAAAAACTTACCTTCACATACTTTTCTCATTTTTTTACCCCTTGATTCTATTACTTTTGAATCCAAAGTTTTTTGTAGTTTTTTTTCTGGAAATTACTTTTTTATTATTAAAATATCATTTTTAAGAGTTCTAAGCTACCCCTTGTTTTATTTTATTAAAAAAATAATCTTAGCCCTGCTGGTTGCAGAGCAGCTAAGGAGCTGGCCTGCAAACCCAAAGGTCACTGGTTCAATTCCCTAATCAGGGCACATAACCAGGTTGCAAGCCAGGCCTTCAATGAAGTCCATAGCTGGAGGCAGGTGAAAGGCAACCATACATTGATGTCTCTCTCCCTCTCTGCCTCTCTCCCTTCCCTTCTCTCTAAATATAATAAATAAATTTTTTTAAAAATAACCCTTTTACCTTGGGGAGAAATCAACAGGACCAGGAGAACTGTAGCTCTTTCCCTAGAAGGCCAAGTGGCTTTCCAGCTCACACTTTGGGCTTCTGTAGTTGAGTTGGGAATGAAATTCAGAAAGGGATCCAAATAAATGTTCTGGTAAAGTGGACCTAGTTCTTGATAGGTAGTGTAATTTGATAGCAAATGCAATAAGTAGAAAACAGGAATTCCATGTCAAATAAATCTTTCCCAAATAGTTCATCAAAAGGTATCTTGGCAAATAGGTGTAAGCAATATCACCAGTGAGTAAACCTATAATTACCAATGGTTTTTTAAAAATGTCAAGAGAAATGTCAACAAGATATTTTTCTTCAGTGAAAGAGTGGCCTCAAGTCCACATTCAGTTTTGTTTCCAGATAGAAACTTTGATTTGAGGTGTGAATTCTGAGATGCTTTGAGGTTTTAATAGAAAACATTATCCTATCTTTCCATTTTTCTGACTACAGATTACTACTGAGGCAGGACATCCATTAGTGTGTCCATGGTGGTATTGCACAACATAGTAAGAATATAAATCCCAGGAAATGTCTCCTTCCTATTTATTTGTTCCTATTCATTTGTTCCTATTTATTTGTTCCAGGAAAGTAAATGTTGATCCAATAGGTCAATTTTCAGTTTACTGAGTAAAGCAATAATTGCCCAAATTATGTCTAATACTTCCAGAAAACCACAAGATTATAACAGAATGACAATTTATTGAGCACTTAATAAATGCCAAGCTCTATGATAAGCACTTTATATACATTTCTTCACCTAAATTTTACAATACAAAAAAGAGGGAGGAGTCATTGATTTCCATTGACAGATGAGAAAAGTGACAGTTAAGTCACTTGCCCAGAGTCACAGAGCCATTAAATCTTAGAGCCATATGACTTGTGTTCTCAATCAATGGAATTTTCTGTCTTCAATGAGCTTACAATCTAGTTGAAGACATATGACATTTCCACAAAAAAGTTGGCAAGCACACACATCACACCTACAAAAACAACACACACACAGACAAAATAACAAAATTAAATAATAGATTATATAATTATGACTAAGAATTTCAAGGAGGTCAAAAGGAATTTTTCAGTTATTAAGATACATTTTTTGAAAGAAAGATTACATTGGGTTGGTTTTGTATGAAAGATACACTTAATAGATCAAAAAAGTTTCCAGTGCTGTACAAAGGATCCTGGGACTATGTCCATAGCTTCAGTAAGAATAAGTCACACTTTCCATAGATGGGAAATGCAGTTCCATATATGGAACCTTATTCAGGTTCATTAACTTTGGCCCTATAATTCCACTTCTAGAAATCTTTCTGAGGGAAATAAGAGATTTAGAAAAAATTATTTTGGGAGGGTGGCTTAAATAATGGAAATTGATTTTCTCACATTTCTGGAAGCCAGAAGTCCAAGAACAACAAGATTCCAGAGGGTGAGATTCTTCTAAGGCCCCTCTCCTTGGCTTGTAGATGGCTGTCTTTTCCCTGTGTCTTTGTACAGTCTTCCTTTACTCCATTTCTGTGTTTCTTATCTTTCTATAAGAAAAAGTTAATACAAAAAATTTTTAATGAATACTCACCCTTTGCTTCCAGTGGCTAGAACCTATGACCTGCAGTGAACTCCATCAGGAAGTTCCTCTTGAAGTTTCCAAGAGACTTCATTGAAGTGTGACTTATAATAACAAAAAAAAATGGTTTCAAGCTGAAAATCCAACAATCAGAGATATTTAAATAAATGTTTAAATAAATAATTTTAAGTATACACTTAGCTATACCTCAGTGATTGTGGTTATTATTTATACATGTCTTTATGTTTTCTAAAATGTTTATGTTTTATTTTTATAATCAGAAAAAAATTCTTGAAATAAAATAAGAACAAGAATTAAGGAACCTATTCTCTCCCTTCCATTTGCTACCCATGTTTTCAGTAGCATCATAATCAGTAATTGTGGTATTTCTTTACCTTAGGGATCTCTTTCAAATGTCTTCAGACTTTTAGTTCCTGTTTGTAGAATTACATACTATAACAAAAGCAATTTACATGATAAGATTCAGTTAGTTCAATGTCTTGTTCAGTTGGTCTCATATCCAGGAACTGGAAGCACAGGTTCCACCCCTAACATAACCTGCAATAAATTGGGTCATCCAGTTTTTATGGTTCCAGGTCCATCGTGTCTCAGCAGTTCCAGCTTGAGAGGCAAATAGCCCTTCAGCAAATTTACAAGGTGGATTGTGAGAATCTTGCAAAGTCCAGGAAACCACAAGTCACATAAGAAATAGGACTGAGAAAATACTGAAGGCTTTTGAAACTCCCTTCTTAAGAACAAAGTGACTAACAGGTAAGATATTTCTATAAACATGCTCAACACACAGTAGGTATTTAATAAACATTAGTTTCTTTTTCCTCTTATTTACTTTAATCATATTTTAAAACAACATGTATCTATAAACTTTTATAGCTGAGTCAAATTGTCAGGCAAGTGGAAGGAATGTTTGCATTGCCATTGTGATAATATTGTTGGGGAAAGTTGAGACCATTAAAGGTTGGGATTTTTTTCCTTTTCAATGACCTAATAGTCAACACTGTAGAAATACATCACACAGGACTATATGGAAAGAGATGATAAGTGATAAGAGTTAGTATAATATTTACAGTTAATGAGTGATTTTTTTTCCCAGTCAATGAAGAAAATTCGAACTGAGGATGCATTGAAAGCAGGGGTCATGATTAAATCAGGCTACTCCTTTAAAATTAGGATAAGAAGTTTTGTTTCTAAAGGAATTTTGTTATGTCTTGTTCTCCTTTTCATATTCAAACATTAGATTCAGGATTGAAATCCTGGATTTTTCTGGTGTCTGCCTTCTAAAAGATTTTGTTTACATTAAGGCTTAGGTCACATTAATAGGTATGTTTTAAGGAAAACATTACCTCTGTGTGACCTCTGGGCTTTGAAGGTGAAAATTCAGTCACTGGAAAGAAAAAAAAGGCAACCTAGTTGTCAAGGCTGAAATCTCTAACCTTAAAGACAATCATGTGTCATCCTGTGAATGTCTTCCTACAGCAATTAGAAGAAAAAATACACACACACAGAGTTGAACCATAGCTGGACCAAAGTAGGTTCTGATGGATCATGATTTAACTACAAAAACATAGGCTGGTTAAAAATAAACATGTTAAAGGAAAATAAATAAACTAGTGGAATTTTATAGAAGCAGCAAAACATTTTCAGTGCTCCTTCAGGAAGCAGGTTCCAACTCCCCCTAACTACCCCCACACCAATTCTTAAATTGTTATTATAAGCTAAGCATTTTGCCTCCAGAGGGAAGAATAAATTTGTGCTGGTTATCATATATCAGAATTACACAGGACATCATCTGTTAATGATCATTTATTCCTAGCTACTTGAAGAATAATACCCAGTAATTATAGCAAATGTAAGTCAAATAGTAATAGCATACTTTACATAGTATAGTAATTATAAGTTATGTCCATGCATCTGGGACAAGGGTCTTTTATGCTTGGTATTAAATCTGTGCTGCAATTTATTCATAATGCCATTGCTGGGATTGAAGAAAGGAAGCTTGCCTATAGAAAGGAAACTTGTCCTCCTTTCACATTTCCCATAAGTCATTTGAAGGAAACAGCTCTTTGCATGCCTTGCTAAACCCAATTACCACCAAGACATCATAAATAAATATTCATTGCATTTACAGCTAGTTCTTTATTGCACAATGCAAAATGTATTGTTAAACTTAAACCACTTTAAGGGAGTAAGCACCCAGATTTCTGTATTCATTTAAAATTTAATTGAAAAAAATTCAAGCATGTGTTGCATTATTTTCTTATTTAGAGAATGCTGCTAAATGGACAATTATAGAATCCTCTCAAGTTTAGCAAAACATCAGACAAAAATTTGAGAATCTCTGGCTTTGATATTTGATAACACAGGAACTTACAAGTTTGCATAAGTTAATAAAAGTTTTATAAAATTTGAGTATGAAGTGGAACCATTAAAAGTCACTTGATGAACCCACACACAGTAGAACCAGTGCGTATAACTCACATATACTTGGAAGTATCGAAGGCCACTGATGTTGTCCTATCTGAAGGTAATGGGTCCAATAATTATGTATGTGCATAATTCTAGTCTATATGGATATTTTTAATTGATAAATTAAGGAGAAATAATTCCCATTAAAAGAAAAAAAAAAGTGTTTCTTCAAGGCCCTTCAAAATTTGTCTCCAGGAAATCTCTTGGGTCTGTCTAGCAATAGGTATAGTTCCAGTCATATGCAAAGAATCTTTCTATACATTTTCTGTCTTGCAACAAAATTACTCTTATAACAGACACTTCTCTGTTTTTTCACTTTGTAAATATAAACCTATGAGTCAGGTTTTAGCTTAAATACTTCTTCCTCCAAGAAGTTTTCCATGCCCCCTCCTCAACGTTCTTATGTCACTCATCATTAATAGACTCTGTTAATGTCCATCACACTTCTTTGATTGTCCACTGTATCATATTTCATTGCAACTATTTGGTTATTTCTCTATTACTCTCTTCTCATGGAGGGCAGCCAGAGCCATTGTTTCAGGACCACAACAAATTTTTAGTACATACCACAGTGATTGGCACCAAGCATGAACCCAGGAGATAATTGTTTTGTGAATAGATGACCGTAGTCCTAGCTTCTCTATTGCTGTCCAAAGAAGAGCTGAGAAGAGACTGACAGTCCAGAGTAGAAGACTATCAGGAGGTGTGCTGGAGAAAAGTCCATGTTGCTTCAATTTGTTCAATCATGTCATCTCTAAGCAGGATTCCTTCTTTCATTTTCTCTCTTTTCTCTATGCTTCCCCAATTTTACTTATTAAAGCTTCTTAAAGCCTTTTAACATATGATAATATTTATTATTAGATTCCATGAAGTTCATTCTTCAAAGTTATTTGTTCACAGAACCTTTTGTTCTAAGAACATCCAATGGGATAGAAGGTACATGGGGCTCAGGGAACACAATTTGAGATCTGTCCCACGTAAGCTTTTATGTGATATTATAAGTTTTGTCTCTGCATCTATAAAATGGGAATAAAATTATCTGCACTGGTCTGGTAGGAACAACAAATGCATTATTATGAATCAAAACATCTACTGATCTCATTAATCTATTGCATGCTAAGGACTTGAATAACACTACACAATGGGGACATATTCCTTGAATGAAGAAAGAAAAAGAATCCATAAAGAAATGTCTACATACATTAATTTCAGTTCGACAAATTTCCT